>JAFIRS010003054.1:0-160192 GCA_018342105.1 Gonioctena quinquepunctata | reverse complement strand
ATCGGAGGGATATCGGGAAGGGGCTCCTAAAGAAGTCATCCAAAAGGGTTGCCAATCGTTCTGTGAACAGGTCCCATTCCTAGGTGCTGAACGATATTTTCTTGAACTGGTATAACGGACTTAGAAATATGGCTACGCCAAAAGTTCACAGTGACAATCCAATTCTCAGCTCATAGCCAGTCATGAGAAAGGAGGATTCCAATAGGAAGTGTTCCTCCAATTTTGCTGCCATTTCGAAACCGTCGCACATGTCACCTATCTGCTGATTGTAATTTTCAGGTGATAGCGGGGAAACGGGGCTGGCGAACGTTATGGTTGACAAATCGCTCAAACAATAACCACTGTCTTGACTCATGGTGAAACATGACGATATGACTGACGCCGTCTCGTTACCGTGAAATGAATAAATAATGTTTTCCCCACCACTACCACCCACGCCAGACATGTCATAGCTTGTAGCCGAGCCATTTAATGTACATCTTCTTTCCTTGTCTTTTCAATACTTTTTCCACGAGATAGATATCGGGATCTGCGGTTTTTTGCAATTCTTGTTCGTAAAAAGCCCCCTTAATGGGTGTACCGTATATATCTTCGAGCATATACGTATTTGGATAACCTATTTGAACCCGAACTATTTTGAATAATTCCGTCGTCCAATTGGGCGTATAACCTTTTTGAAAAATATGCTTTGTCTTGGAAATGCGAACAATGTCCCCCACTTTGAATTTTCGCGGTTCAACGCATTTTCCCGAACGATTCGCTCGATTAATTCGATGTAGAATACGACTTTCGTTCTGTTTGTTCATCTCATTCGGTTTGAATTTAATTTTTGTATGTTCGGTGTCATTGTAATTTTTCGTGATTTCCGGCAGTATGTCTATCCATTTGTATGTACCGTTCAAACTGAAATATTTGTACAATTGGGACTTTAACGTTCTGATTACACGCTCGGCTATGGCCGCTTTCATCACCGTAAACGTATTGTAATGATTGATTTTGCGTTTTTCCAATAAACTTTGAAATTTAGCATTGAAAAATTCCGTACCTTGATCGGTTTGTAGATTTTTCGGACACCGTTTCGTATGATTCAATATATCATTGAAAGTTTTGGTGATTTCCTCCCCCGTTTTGGATTTAAGCGGACGAGTCCACAAAAATTTGGAAAAACAGTCGATGACGACCATAATCATTTTAAAACCCCCATTATCTGAAGAAAACATTCTCATTTCGGCCAAGTCCATTTGCCATAGATCGTCCAAACCTTTAACTAACGTAGGTCGTCGAAGATAATTTTTTCTAGCCGGTTTATGGAGTTCTGCAACAACTTGAGCTTTCGACATCTTCAACGAGAATGTTCGATATCGTACGAATACATTGTATTTATTCTTTCTTTGATTTCAAACAGATGCTTGGACAATTCCGTCATTTTCCCCTCCAAAAGATTCATTCGATCCGAATCGATTTTCATATCGGCAGCCATTTTCTTGATGGTGTTCGATGTTGCCGTGTCTTGTACAGATACGCGAGTCGAGATTTCTTTATAGTGTTTACGAAGTGTTCTCTTCGTTTGAAGAATGACATCATTCATGGATTTTAGCGAAGTTTCAGCCGATGTGGCAACGTCGCGTTGCAGTTGAGACTTTAAATCAGACCCAGTGGTGTCCACGTATTTTTTGGTAGCCGCATCACTATCAAACGTACGATCTTTTAAATTGCATATTTTCAAGTTATCCATGTCGATATCGCCTTCAGGGATGTGCGGTAGAGAGGGAGTACGAGACAACATCGGTGATTCCCTCTTACGCCCCCCACCACCACCAGAACGATGACCGAATTTGTCGACACTCATGATGCGAATGAGTCTAATGCACATGTCATTACTCTATATAACCGGCTTCACGGAGTTCATTGATGATGGCGACGATTTCGTTTTGATGTGAATAATCATTTCCAGCTATCTGATTGCCTACCAAAAGTCTCAATTGATCCACCAATTCGTTGGGATCGTCCCAATAGATATAATCCGGTGAGTTGTCATTGTATACCAATTTATTGGTGTTTATACCCTGCGTGTTTATATTTCCAGCGTTGAGTGCCTTTCAAACGACCGTTCGCGCTTCTATGACATCCAGTCAACTCCAATATGTCTTGATAGTCGTTCAAGTCATCTTCGCTATTGTTCCGAGGCCTGGTATAAAATATCAGTTGATATAGTCCGGAAGTTGATTCAAATTTTTGAAGTCCCGTTTCGATGTATCCTTCTTCAAAGCGGATTGACTTGGATTCCAAAAACCAACCGGGAGAGCTAACGTCATACACAGGTCCATATACCTTATCTATACGTTTGTCATTTTTCCAATGTTGAGCGATGTATTCACGTGACATGATGGGATATCGATTGAGATGTTCGTTCATAAGAGCTGCGGAAAAATTCCGTAGCAACATGCTGTCATCGTCAGAATAATATTCTTCGTCACTGCTTCTCTCGCTTTGAGAATTCTCTTCTTCTTCTTCTTCATCTTCTCCTTCTGACTCATGTTCATCTTTAACTTTAGGTTGTTCCTCCTTCTTGACTTTGAAAATTGATTTATTTAGGTTTTCGACGACTTGGCAATTTGTTGTAGTGGTTGAGATATCGGTTTGAAAAGTTTAGTCAGCGTGTCGTCTCGTTCGTTTTTTCCAAGTTTCAGGGCTAGGTATTTTTTCCGCAAGTCTCGTCGAATTTCCGACAATTTTTGTCGCGCATGGCTTTAACGACCCTCTCGTCCGACATCTCGACGTTGAATGACGTGAAGCGTCACGCAACTATACTTTTATATACATGTCAAAGTTTTTGCGGTACCTGCCATTGTTCAAGTCAAAGTCCTTGACTATGACGAGGGCATCGTATTGGCTTTGAGACCAACATTCCGAACACAGCTTTTTGAATTGTTCGAAAGTCATGTCGGGGGAAACGTGCTCATCGAAAACGTGTCGCAAGTTGATTTCGTCCTGTTTGAAGAGCGCAATTATATTGCAGTTGTCACGTATCAGCTGTTTGGGCACTTTCGAATGAGTCTGACAGAGATAGATGGCATCGATGTGTTTGTGTCTGCACATTGAGAAATATTCGCGAATTTTCTGTTGTCCACCACAGGCCACATCGTCAAAGATGAATATAGAGTGAGACCGAGCATCTTCCATAGAGATGATTTCATCGTTGTCTCTGTACGGGAAATAGTCAATTTCATCCATACCGTTTAGCGCTTCTTCTAGGAATTGATACTTGGGCTGGTACAAGGATTTCGAATAGACGTAGACATTTGCGAATTTGGGGCCGTTTTTATGCAACAGTAGCGACAGCATAAGGTTCGTTTTTTCTGATCCGCTAGGACCACAGATAACGGTTCGGAAGGAATTTGGGAATAGACTGCCATGTTTACTTCCCCCTCCATCACCACCGTCTCTATGCCCCACATCGTGAATGTCAAAGTTCTCGATGGAAAGCGTGTGCTCTTGCTGAACGATCTCCATGTTCTGATCGTAATCTACAGGGTGATTGAAAGGCGAGTAGTTTGCGTCAACACATGTTCACCTCCTACGAGAGATGAAGATGGGTTGCGGAAACTTGGGTGGCTACCTCCAAGTGGTATCGCTGGATAACGGGGTTGACAGGGAAAATCCAGTGGAAATGACCAGAAATGGTCAAAACCTGCGGATCTCTAAGTCAATCTCAAACCAAATGCCACCACATGGCTTAATCCAAGGCGTCAAGCGACCCGTGCCGAGGGATTGATGATACCTGAGCCAGTCAGGTATCACAAACGGAGCCTCTGGGATACATGGCGACCTCCCAGAGTAATCTGCCTTACACCTGCGTAGGGGGCACCGCAGGTGTGGACGACCCTTTCCCCTACACTCGTGGGAACAAAATGGAAACCACACAGAAAAACAACCCTGGGGAACTTCCAGTTGAAGAAGACCCAACACCGATAGCGGGTATGGAAGTCGAGGAGATTCCAGTTGAATCGCACTCGGCACCAGAAACCGCAAACCCAACCGAGGAGGGATCAGCAGATGGTCGAACACCTACTGAGAAACTCCTGGAAACAGAGAACAGGAAATCTTCGACTGTGACGCCCTAAGTAGTAGGTGACACAGAACCTTTGGAGAGATCAGCCCGGAAATAGGCATGAATCCGAATAACCTTATCAACAGGTTTCTAAACCTAATTGAAGGCACAAACCTGTTCGAATGAGGAACCACTGACGACAGAGTGATACAATAGACCCCAGCTGGTCGCAGTGTCAAGGGAAGCTAAGTGCCAACCCTGTCTCTGGCACGTCAGCTTCCAACCATCCAACCAACCAACAGGGTGATCGTTATTTATTTTCACTTGAGTGACTGTCTTCTTCAGTCCATTTCCCTTCTTTAGTCCTTTACCCTTCTTTGGACTCCATTTCCTCTTGGGTGGAAACAATTTGGAAATTATATTATTGTATTTCCATGACCTTTCAGTGTTGATTTTTCCGTTGGATTTTTTGTGTGCATTAGTGAGCATCAGAATGGTCTTATAATTGAAAATATCTTGATTGGTAAAATCAACTGGCTGCTTTTTGGTTAGGAGTTCCTTCAAACTATCAGTTATTTCAAAGGAATCACTTCCCAGCTTCAATGTACTGCCTTCAATTTCTATAGGCTCTCTGCCTCCGTTCAAAGTAATCCCATAACAGTCGGGGTCAGGTAGGATGAACATGTTTACACTTCGACGTCTGAACTGCAACTGGCACTCACTGCCACATCAATCATGTTTATAGGAACCACTGTCATTTACCCTCATTTACCCCCATTTACCCTCATTTACCCCCATTTACCCTCATTTACCCTCATACCCCCTCCAACCCCTCAATATCAAATATGAGCATAGATCACCACCCCATCGAACCTCAGCTGAAATCTATATAACTAGTGATGTCATCGCTGTGACGTCAGTCTTCATGTTGATGTACGAGGGTGAAGGTGTGCTCAACAGTCTGATAAACAAGCTCCCTTTCGAAGGTCATCTCTTGGGCGGCTATCAGTATTGTGGACGTAAGTTTCATATACCTATAGTATTTCGGTGCAATCGAATACAATTTTTTTCATTTCGGTGCGCTCGAATGCATTTAATTATTAATATTATTATTACAGCTGGAACAAGGCTACAAGAACGGTTGACACGAGGCGATCCTGGTATCAATCCATTGGACGTTGCTTGCAAACATCACGACATTGCTTATTCGCAGAGCAAATTGCTTGAAGATAGACACAAGGCGGATAAAGTGCTCGAAGATAGAGCTTGGGAACGAGTCAAAGCCAAAGATTCGGGTTTTGGAGAACGTGCGAACGCTCTCCTCGTCACCGGAGCCATGAAAGCTAAGAGAAATCTCGGTATGGGCATGCGCAGTAAGGCCTCATTCAAACGACATGTTATCGAAAAAATCGCCAAGTCCCTGAAACCGTCTCCCACATTGAAACGGGCCGCATCTAATGCTCTGAAAGCGGCTCGAGTGACCATCAAGAAATTGGGTGGAAAACGACGAGTCAAAGTACCCCGCATAATACCTTTCGAAGCAAAGTCAGGTGGTGTCCTACCACTGATACCGATATTCGCTGGTCTTAGTGCTTTGGGAGCACTGAGTGGCGGAGCATCAGCCATTGCCAAAACGGTCGTGGATGCTAAGAATGCCCAGAAAAAAATGGAAGAGGATAAACGTCATCACAAGGCCATGGAATCCATAGGCAAGGGGTTGTACGTGAGGAAGAATGCCAAGGGTGGCTATGGACTCTTCTTGAAAAAATCAAAAAACTCCCAATAAAGCTGCCCGATAGAGCGCTGTACGACATCGATATCGTGCGATATGCCAAACAATTGAAAATCCCGCACTTTCGAGGAGTGTTCATGCGCGACACCCTGCCATCTAGCGGTCCTCGAAAGAACGAATGTGCCATCGTCACGGAACATTGGCACTCATTGGGTAGCTTATAGAAAAACCAACGATGAAGTAGAGTATTTCGATTCGTTTGGGAATTTGAAACCGATGCTGGAATTGGTCAGATATTTGAATGGTGGTAGCAGCGGCAAAGTCAAGATTTTCTACAACAACCGTCAATATCAGACTTATAATGAAATAAATTGCGGTCATCTGTGTTTGAAATTTCTAATGTCTGAATAAATAATGTATGATGGAAGTGTGTATTTAAATGCTGTCACAGCGGCGGTGGTGTCATTCGTCATCATGTCGCTGTTGCTGAGAGTTAACAGTTACAATCACGTGTTCTCCTTTTGTCCTCGCACCCCTATCGAATTGAATACGAAAAAAGAATATGAGTTGTCGATTCGATCTTTTCACTCGTACAATACCATACCGAACATTGAAAAGGGTCGGAAATTCCGCTATTACGATAGATCTAACGTGTTGCGTACCATTGAATTTCCGGAAGGGTGTTATGATATTCCCGATATTGAGGCGTTCATACAGAAAAAGATGGCGCTACCTGCGGAAGACCGCGAAGCCGCCTTCTCTCTCAAACCCAACAATAATAATTGTGAGATCTTCAGTAAGTACTTTGCCATTTCATTCGTGGAGACGGATAGCATAGGCGTTACATTGGGATTTTCTCCGAGGGTGCTTCAACCGAACGAAATGCATTATTCCGATCTTCCTGTAAACATTATAAAGGTGTCGACATTACGATTCGAGTGCAGTGTTACTTCGGGAGCCTTCGATGGTGACACGCCTGCGCATACGATCTATGAATTCCCATAGCTTCCGATCCCGGTTACGCGATAGACGAAAAACCTTCGAATTTACTCTATCTACCTGTAATACCGCAACGTGAAATCCACAACATTACGGTGTTGGTAGTCGATCAAGACGGTAGGCCTGTGGATTTTCAAGGGGAAAAAAGTACTTTGGTTTTGGAACTCAGAGTCGCGAGAACCAAATGGGATTAGTTATAGACAGTGGCAGCGGCAGAGGCAGCGGTAGTAATAAAAGGGGTGAGAGTGACGTCACAACGTCATTATTGCAGAAACCTTCAAGCGAGCGGGTCGTGCGGCAGCAGCAGCAGATAACCTCTTCGAATAAATCCTTTCTCCGTTCCATCGATTTAAAATTGATTCATCAGAATGAACTTCAAAAGAAGAAGAGACAACGATGATGCTTCCATCTCAGAGCCCATGTTCGGTCTCCGAAATTTGACGAGTCCATTCGTAAAGCCGAATACAGAACTTATACTCCGTTCGTGAAGGCATTCAATTGCAACGATATCGTGGAATTTTGTATCAATCAGGTGGACTCGTTTTTTGCCATGAGTTCATCTCTGCTACTGATTAAAGGTAGACTTGAATTAAATAATGGGGGAGGTAACGTTACATTGACCCCTGATGTGGGTGCTTTCCTTTTCGATTCTTGCACTTATAGCGAGAGTGCTTGGGAAATTGAATCGGTTCGAGATCCGGGAATTGTGACTACCATTAGAGGTCTATTATCTTACGGACCTACGGATTCTCAGCATTTGGCTATAGGCGGTTGGAATTACCCCAATTTGCCTTTTTTGAATGAAGATGACAATTCTTTCAGTCTTCTCGTACCGCTCCGTCATATTCTCAATGTTTTCAATGATTATCCGCTGATTACGTGTGGACGTCCAACTCTACGATTTGTCAGAGCCCGAAATGATAATGATTGTGTCATTATACGTGAGGCAGGTAATAATGCGGTGGGAACGACTACGGCTCGAATTGTGATTGATAGTATTGAATTGAAAGTCAAACACATTTTTCCTAATGCGGAAATAAATGAAAAATTAATGAAGTCCATACAGACAGACAGACCGATAGTGAAACCGTTCCGAAAATGGGAATTGAACGAATTGCCTTCGATCACGCAAAATGCTCAACGTGAAATATGGTCGGTTAAGACGAGTACCAGTGTTGAAAGGCCACGCTATGTCATCGTGTGTTTCCAAACTAATGTACGAGATAACGTTTCCGTCGATCCTACCACCTTTCAACATGTCAACATTCAAAATATACGTTTGTCTTTGAACGGTGAATATTGGCCCAACGAACGTCTACACTTGAATTTCGCTAATAATCACTATACCGAAGCGCATTTCAACTATACGGAATTTCTCGGCAGCTATACGAATTCCATGAAAAAGTCCTCTCTTTTGGATTACCTCGGTTTCAAATATCGCGCCTTATTCGTCATCGATTGTTCAAAACAGGAAGAAACTATGAAATCCGGTACGGTTGACGTACGATTGGATATCGAATCGAGCGCGGGATTCCCCGATCGGACTCGTGTCTATTGCATCATCATTCACGATTGTATGATGGAATATCATCCCCTTTCCGAAACGATGAGAAGCCTGACATAGATCGCTACGGCTCGGCGGAGGTGTTCATTCATCATTCAGCCATCATGCGTATCGCATTCGTAGACATTCAAGCCTTCCAAGTCAATTGCATCTTCTATCCAAAGGAGCTGTCCATAATCGTCGGCAGTCAGCGACACAACTTTTTATTCAAGACACCTGTGCCGTATACCAACCTGGAGGCCCAAGACCGTCGCACCGTAAGATATGTGGAAAAATCGATGCATGGTATTCCATACGACACCGGCTACATAGCTTATGAAGAAATTGATGACATCCTACTGAGACACCTATTCTACCAGGCTGATCGGATTTATGTGAGAGGGAACCAAAAATACGATTCCCTCAAAGAAAAATTGCTGGAAATGGGATTGTCGTACCAAGTGGAAATCTACGAAGTGGCCTTCTATGATTCAAGCCATAGGTCGACAGACAAATTCGAGCCTACCCTGGACCACTGCCCCTACCACAACACCGGATAGTTCATGTGTGCCCAGAGGAACACCCAATATCTTCACCAATGGCTGTGTACATATATTTAACCGAATTAAGTTTATTTTAGAATTGTTTTTTAGGAAATAAATATGGATGTGTGTATTTCAGTGTTTCTGTCCATCTCTCCTTTCTCCCTTTTTCTCTTTCAGGTGGGGTTAAGTTCCCAATTGATATAAATGAAGTTGGGAAAAAAATTTGAGAAAAAAAGTTGAAAATACTTGAGAAAAAAAATGAAAGTAGCATACTCTCTTATCTTGTTTATGTAAACAAACTCTTTCAAAGGATGCCGCCGATATCTTATCTTGTTAATTTAAACAAAGGATGCCTCCGATATCCGGTCGCTTAAATAAACAACTGATAAGAGGAAAGTGCTGACGTAGATAATATTCCTGCAAAGACTTCTCGGTTGAGTCATGGCCGCATCGTCACTGCTGACTCCTTCCACTTTCCAAAATGGCCGCCGCCATGCAGTCTTCCTCCCGACCAATACCGTTGACGAATGCACCTATTGGTTGACACCCCCATTTCAATATGGCTGCTGCTCGGCTATTGGATAGCGGCCGGCGGCTATCATCACTCCCACGACCTATCACAGCTCTCCCCACCCCCCACTCTCAATCACACACTCCCATACACAACATGGCTGCCACCATTGCGACCAATCACAGACCACTCACCCCCAACCTTCTTCCCTACCCACATACACCCACCACCCCCCATCCCTCTCATTAAACCGCCATTTTTTCACAAACCCCTCCCACAACGAACCGCCCATGATCGCCACCATCATCCCTACCCCCACCATGCAGGGACCACTTGACTCTCCTCTCAGGTTACTCCCGCCACGTGAGCCCGGGCTGACATAGTGTATCTACTTTGCCTATTTACCACACTTTGTATTTTTTGGTCTGCACGTCTTAAATGTATATGTATATGGCGTATCTTAGACAATATCAATCTATTTTTATATATATTTATATATTGTTACCCACTTATTTAGTTATAACCTGTGCATAATCTCAGATTATTCTCATGATTTTTACAAACCTATTACTTATATGTTCAACTATGTACCTAAGCTTCGTCTTTAAGAATTTTATTCTTTGACAATAAAGCATATCTTGATTGATTGATTGATTGTAAATAACTCTAACAAAGGCATCTTTGAAACGAAAAACGTGTATCATATAATCCTATCCATATACAGTCCACTATAACTCTAAAACATTGGTCCATCGAACCGCATTAAGTTAATATAAAATCAGTGCATTTGTTTAATCAAATCGAAGCATCCCTAAGTGAAGTGGTATTAGGATGGTTTCTGGCGACAACCGTTGGAACTTCCCGCTTCACCTCGAGACGATACATTCCAAACAACAGGCAACAGGTGGCTCAACTGCTCAGCGTTGGCGGCGTGAGGGTGAAAATAAACAACTGCGAGAAGGGACATATTTGGTGAGTGTATCCATATCATTTTCATTCCCAGATAGCACATGTTTGTCTAATGTACGTCCAATGGATGTACAACATGGATGTTATGGATGTCCAATGGATGTGCGGATTTGTCCTTGAAGGTCCGGAATAAGTCCACCAAATGTCCAGATACACTGGATATAACATCTTATGTACGTACGTCTAGGATGCCCAATGGACGTACATAAAGAATGGCCATTGGATGTATGAGAAACACATCAAATTCACGTCTATTGGAGTACAACATGGATTTTATATCCATTATGTCCGGTTGTCCATGAAGGTCCGGAATAGTCCACAAAGTCCAGATACACTGGATATAACATCTTATGTAGTACTCCGAGGATGTTCAATGGACGTACATAATGAAAAAGATTTCACAATGAAAATTGATCAGACAAAAGTGTTTGTATGAAATAACAAGCAGATGAAAAACTCACTTATTTTATTTTGTTGAGTTATCAAAAATTATAAAAAATATGAACGTTATAATAAAATTGTTTCCATAATAACAAAAATAAAATATTCTGAACTAAAAATCGACTCTTACTAAATAACAAACATAAAAAATAGGAACATAAAAAATGAATAGAATAGTAAAATGAAAAAAAGAAACATATGTTCAAACGGGAACTATGTAAGAATATTTCAATCTCCTTTTCTTTCATTTGCCCGTCTCAACCATTTCGATATGGACTCTTCAGCTTCTTTCCTTGAACACGAAACTCTGGAATGTTCTGCAGCATCTATAAAATTCAGTTTGAATCAGATATTTTCATTGAATCAGGTGTGCTGCAGAAATCAATGCATATTTGGATAAATGTTCACCTATTTAATATTCGTGTTGTCAATTTATTGGATCTCGAATCACAGAGTAAAAGGTGATATTCACTTTGAGAACAGCGATATTTCTGACTTATAAATTTATTTTCAATGCTGCTATAACCGGGTGATTTTTTTATAGAGCAACACCCCTGTATCTTTCTAAATATTAAATTTATACTATAGGTTCCTTGAAACTTTTTTAATATCGACTAAGCTACCTTAATATGAATGGATATTTCCATTTCAACCTCCTGTTTTACCGGAAATGACTTGCGAAATTCAAATGGAACACCTTGTATATTTTATTACCTTATTATTGAAGAACAACCTAATATACTGAACAATTTTTCAAATTGATCCATGTCTAAAATCTAATAGTATAACAAGTGTTATAAACGTCATTTTAGTAACTAGTTCATCTTGGACTCCTATATAGAGTTTATAAACGAGGTACATACTATACTTTTTCTATGAAATCGAAAAAATCTAATTATATTCATTCAACTGCTGTGATATCCGATGAACCCAACTTAGATTCAATATCCAGCTGTGTTAATATCTGATGAAGCATCGTAATGACCGATGACATAAAACATAAATCATGGAATAACTGTGAAATCAAACAGTAACCCATAATGTATTTAGAAAACTGAGTTACCATAGTAATGTGTTTGAAAAACTGAGTTGCCATTATAGTAATATTTTCAATATTTTGAATCAATCACATATCCGTATGCTAAATGTCGTTTTAGTTGTATGTAGAAAAAATAACTTAGATATGGGCCAAATAAACTTTTTGAGTATTGGAGAACATAGACATATATAATAACTCTTCATTAGAACATAATTAGCTTGTTACTGGAAGAATGTAGAGATATATTTAAAATAAAACAAAAAGAGACACATTAAAAATACTATGACTAATGAAAGTTCTTAATAGTCAAAAGGTTAAAACTTCTACAACAGATAGATGGCGTTGAACTAATATTTTTTTTGGTCCACCGAATGATAATTTTTAAATAGAAGTCTCCAATTCTTGATCATTATAAAGTAAATTCCAAAAAAACCTTTATGGCCCAAATTCAACATTAAGCAAGATCAGGTTGCCAATTAAAAAAATCACCCAGTATTGTTTGCATATATGTTTGAAAGTTTTCCATCATTTTGAATTAATTTCCCGTTTTTTTCGAAACTTATTGATAATTATCAGTAGCACATGTACTTACTTATCACCAGCTCACATATTTTCAGTTTATTGAAGGAAGCCTTATAAGGAAGGTCAATGACCGTTTAACAAAATCATATATACTATTCCCAGCCATATTGGAAATTTCTGAAACCTGGAAAACAGAACAAAATAAACAAGATTGGTAATGGTTCATTAAATTGTAGGTACCAATCAATAGTCTGAAATATATACTAACAGCTTTTTGGAAATTCGCCTCAGAGCGTTAATATTCCTCCAGTACCTCAAGTGCGCCATCATCATTTATTGGCAGGGAATTTTTTTTGAAAATAGATTCATTCAGTGGCGGTATAGGATGTTGTTGTGCTGACACAACAACTGCTTTAATTTCTGATAGTTCACTTTTTATGTCTGCCATTATATTAGTCATGAATAAGTATTGTTTTTTTATTTTATTCATGTCAATGGTACCTATAGAAGATAAGAATGAGTGACATTCATTCATATCTGAAATGATATATCCTGCATACCTGTCTGCACAATCTTTTTATGTGCTGGGCAGCAGCAGCAAACATCAGGAGCTATAGCAGCCACACTTTCTGAAAAACATTTAGTTAGATCAGGTACTGTATTACATGGAATTTTCAACAATATCTTAATGCTTTCATACATAGATAGAAATAACATATCCCCATAATTTTACCATTAATTGGAGGAGTATTTTCTTTCTCCTCATTTATGGGCCTGGTTGGAGGCTTTGGCAGAATTGGCATTCTCTTTTGGATTAATCTACATCTGAAGATGATTCAATAGTTTTTGTACGTCTATGACGATTCTTTCGGGTAGCAGGTCCCTCTTCTATGTTCAGGTCACTGGTGTACTCTGCCACATTGGACTTTTTTCGTGCCTCCAAATATGAATCTGAAAATGAAATCAACATTATACATCCTGTTCAAAAACTAATCATAATAAAAAACGTGATACATTGCAATGAAACGGTCAGAGGCCTTGGTTTATTGTGAACAATTTTTTGCTGAATATTTTGGTGAAGAATAGTACAACTTACATACCAAAAGTCCCATTACGAAAAAACTCCATCTTATGCAGAGGCCAATGCGTATTTGGGGCCTCAAAATTCTTGATGGCAGCCACCAGTTTATCCCTGGCATAAGGGGGCCAATAACAAGAATTCCCTAATATCCATGAGGATGGAACGGCTTCCACGGTATTCTCATTGTCAAATTTGACAACTGTCCAAGATTTCATAGACATTGTTAACTACCTATTGGGAAACATTTACATTTGCATGATGTGTATAATGATATGAAAAATATATACAGTGAGAGTCTGCTTGAGCAGTTCGCACCTATGGAAAACTTTTTTATTGTTAATTTTACGAAAAAAAGTTATTCTTTATAAAAAGTTCTGCATGGCGTAAAACTTAAAGTGCAATTTTTTCAGTCGTATACGAGGTTCGTCAGAAAATATTAATTTTGTCCAACAGTAAAGTAAATTAATTTTTTTAAATATCGAAAACTTTTATCTGTTATTTCTTTATTCGTAAAAAATTTGATAACCTTTACGTTTCTCAACCTCTTTTTTCCATTATTTTGATGATGCATTAAAATAAATAGTACATAACAAAATAATTTATTTTACAATAATTATAACTACATTGTGTAATTGGATTTGATTGAGTATTTGAACGTAATTTTTAGTTCTGATCAATTTTTCTTGATATAATTTCGATATTGTTAAAATAAAGGTAATTTACTCTTCAGCCAAATTAATATTTTTTGAGAAATCGCGTGTGCGACTGATTTTTTTTATATCTGATGGTTGCATTTTGGGTTTGAGACCATGCAGAACTTTTTATAAAGAATAACTTTTTTTCGTAAAATCAATAACAAAAAAGTTTTCCATATGGTGCGAACTTATTAAGCAGACTCATACTGTATATAAGTATAAATGAGTAAGGTTTGAATTGACGATAAAAATATTTTTGAAATATGATAATCGACCTATTTCAAAAAAGAATTTTTCCATTCAAGTTTCTTAACAAAACGATCTATAAATTGAACCTGGAGTTGTAACAATGATATGGAAATCAACAGGACTCATTAATAATGTACCAACAAAAAAATTGAAATATGATTCAATTTTCAAACCAGATGCAATAACGGAATGATTACATAATCATCATTAAAATTCAACTTCATGCATTTATATGCAATATTATGAGAATTCACCAATTCAAGAGGACCTAAATCGCTAGTTAGATATATTCCTAATTCTGAAGATTTACAAGGTGATTCATAAAAATCGGCCTTCTTCAAAAATTTCTGAACAACTGATTTAGTTTCATTATTGACTACTATAATATTCTTTATAATAACAACCACAGAGTTTCTAAGAAACAACAATTGTCAGGTTCGAAAATGCTCAATAAAAAATGTTCAAAGGAAAGTTTCTTGAATTGTTTACATGTTATTTGCAACAGAACAGGACCATTGAAATGTTCACTGGATGGTTGAGGATAATTTTTAGGTAATGAGGTGTTTGAGAGTTCATTTGATTTTTCTTCTTCAGCGATTATGTATGTATATGTATTATTTGTTGTAGAGGCTTATCAGTTTTTCTTATGTGTTTTTTCAAATTTTTCATGTAGTTCTCAAACGGAAAAGCGCTGAACATATCTAAGGCTCCAAAATGTACTACATCATCACAAATATGTAGTAGGTTGTGAACGTTATGAGACACATTCTGAGAACCATACAAAATAATGAATGTTTTGACAAAATACTTCAATAAAGATTTGCAATAATCAACATTTTTGTTCCATTGTGCACTTGATAAACATGACAATGATACATGAAGACTCAGGAAGTTCACATATTTGTCATTATCCAATACAATTTTCAAAACAACGGGACCTAAATAAAATAAAAATAAACGGAACTCAGTAGCCTTCCACCTCTTAGCTTCATTTAAAGACCTAGGCCTACGATTAAATTCATGTGGTATACTTGAAGTGTGACTCAACAGTAGATGAGATATATTTGAAATTTGATGAAAAGATAATTTAGCAGGAACTTTTCCATTCATCCACAAATTAACTATCATTTTCTTCACAACTCCTAGACACACCAAGTGCATATAATCTAAGGGAAAGTCTTTGATCATATCGAGTTCTGGGATCATTTCTAATACTGATGTTCCAGTATGATGGTCTTTATCAACTTTCAATCTATATTCTGAGTCATTTCTCAAATTTAAACCATCAGTTTCAGGAAAACACACTCTTCGATCCAAGTAAATACCATCAGTTTCAGATTTCCAGCATGAATGGTATCCCTCTAACATATCTATGCCCTCTAACATATTTTATGAAACATTTAGCAGGAACATCACAAATGAATGCTTTCACCTTAACTTTATATGATCGACCACCAAACAGAATTCCATCATTCATGACATCTAATGCTTCATTGACAGAAAATTTCAAAAAATCGTTGGCTTCTTTTGGTTTCTCATTACCATGATAAATACCAATGATCTCAACTATGTTCTTATTCAAAAACAAGTTACAGAGAATAGGATACAGTTGACTTCCAGAACTCTTAGATATTGGCAAACCATCAATATTTATACATATTTTCAACGTATTCACATCCAGAAATAAATGAGATGAATGGGATAAAAGCTTTTCCAGACACTTTTTGAAGCCAAAATGGCCATACCAACCAGGTTCAACTATTTCTAAAATGATTTTTCGAGGTGTTTTCAAAAGCGTTCTTGCGTCTAGAGGTAAATCATCGAAAGAAGGCTTCAATATGTTCAATAAATCATTCATAGCTGTATGTGGAATGTTGTGTTTCAATGCCCATTTCGATAAACTTGACTTTATGGATTCAGCTTATTCAGAAATCACTTCAACTCCTATTTTTTCAAGGTTACCTGAATTTTCATCAGAAAGTTCAGAATTTCTGCTTTCATTTAAATCTGGCAAATCATCAGAATGATAGTGTTTATCAGGCATTGCATCAAAACCGGTTACAGGAACGTTACTTGTAGAAGAGAAGCTAGGTGATGTTTCGTTAATCTGTACATGTTTATTATTTTCGCTTTCATCATCACTAGAAATCCCTTCTGCAGTTCTATCAACAAGCTTTCTATAGTACTTGTTGAGAACCGCATTCCTGTTGGTCGGTTGATAGTGCCTTTTCATGTTCACTTTCACGTGTGTCCAGTCCAATTGGACTATTATAAATAACTTCAAACGACTGACCTGATGTTTGTCCCTTCGGCCTTCACTCACTTCGACACTTCAATAAATACAAATGGATATTATAAATCTGAATTATTTTAACTGAGATTTTAACAGTGCCAGACCAAAACAACAGCATCAAACGTCGTGAATCGTGAATAGCGTGGCCATGACACATGACACATTAACCACAGAACACAGAATTGGTATTCTGTGACATAACACAAGACTCATCTTCATGTATGGTGGGTGCTCGCACTCGCAGCCAATGTAACTGCTGTGTTATGGCGTACACGACCGTACCTATCCGAATGGATTCGATCCTCATAATATACGAAAATCAGTTATTTTTGTTTGAGTGTTCGTATATCTATACCTGAATATTTTGCGTTTCATAAAACTGTAGTTTTACCATATTTAAATTTTGTCGTCAAACTCGAACACGAAAATATGTAAAAAGTTGATTCATTCAGGGCTGGTTATTCAATCCGGGATGATCCACAGATCAACTAAACCGAGTTTGGTTGCTACAGAGCTACTGATATGATTGGCAACTAAACCGAGATTAGATAATATGTGGATCATCTCGGATTGAGCAACCAGTCCTCAGTAAAGTGAAGGTACATATGTGGTCCAGTATTGTACATTTGGTGTACATCTGAAAACGTACTATCATGGACGTTTTCAATTGATCCAGTTTTGTTTGTCCCATGTACTCACAGTCGTGAACATACAGTTGTGTCCAGATTTCTACATTCGCTGTACATCCGAAAATATTCAATTATGGAAATTAGCAATTGATCCAGTTTTGTTTGTCCAATGTAAATACAATGGTGAACGTACAGATGTGGTCCAGGATTGTACATTCGGTGTACATCCGAAAACGTACATTATGGAAGTTACAATTGATCCAGTTTTGTTTGTCCGATGTACTACAATGATGAACGTACAGATGTGGTCCAGTATTATACATTCGGTGTTCATCAAAAAACGTACAAACATGGAAGTTTTAAAAGGATCCAGTTTTTTTCGTCCAATGGACGTACATATACGTCTAATAAGTAACGTTATGATTATTGGTCGATTATTGTACATCGAATGTTCATCCACAAACGTTCTCTCATGGATGTTCATGTCGGTCCAATATTTTACGTCCATTGATAATCCATGAGATGTACAATACGGAATGTACGAAGCCTATCCTGAATACTACATCCATTGGACACCCATATCGAGTCCATGGACGTTTGGATTAATCTTGGACCCAAAATGGACGTCCACGGGACGTCTTGTGCTATATGGGTTATAACCTTTTGTGTGATTCCTTTCATTCGTTCAGCTTGCTCAGGGGTAGTGTAGTGTTCTAAATTCGCCATGGGGGATTTGCAAGCGCTCAAAAAACAACGCTCTATAATTAAAAGAAAATTAATTCTATTTCAGAATTTCATTATTCCAGCTGAGTCTCTGATAAAACAATTACTACCCAATGAATTGCCAGATAAAAAACAATTAATAGAAATCGAAACGCGATTAGAAAAAAAAACAACCTATTAGATGAATTTGAAAATATTCGAAATGAAATTGAAATGATTTGTGAGGAGGATTGCGACGAGCAAGGAGTAGAAAGCGAATCTTTTGAGAATACATTTTATAAAACGATCTCCATAGCGAAAGGTATTTTGTCTGATTTTCAGCATGGTTTGAACAAAGAAAATATATCTGCTGTTGCGCCGGTGGGCTCAGTGGGTTTAGTTCAGCAACAACAATTAAATTACCGAATATAAAATTGCCCATATTCGAGGGTGGATATCAGTCTTGGCTTGAGTTCCGCGATCTTTTTGTAGACTTCGTTCATAATCATCCAGGTATAGGAGAAGCAGAAAAATTCTACTACCCAAAAACCCATTTGGACGACAGCGTCAAGCGTCTTATCGCAAAAATTGATGTAACTTCGGAAAACTATAAAACAGCTTGGGATATTATATGCCAAAGATTCAACAATAAAAAAATGTTGATACATAACCACTTGAAATCTCTAAATGGAATTCCAGCAATCTCTCAGGAATCATCAGGAGCCTTGGAGCAACTATCAGATGGAGTTTTTGAACATTTGAGATCACTTAAACAGTTAGGGGTATCTACCGATAACTGGGATTCATACCTAATATCACACTTAACCTCAAAATTAGACAGAAAAACTGAAGATGAATGGGAATCTTATAAAATAGTGGGTGACATACCTATGCTTGATGAATTCCGAAGTTCTCTCAATGATAGGGCCGACGTATTGGAACGGAAAGAGCATAAGCACTCTAGTAATTCACGACACACTTCGGGCCAGAAAGACTATTTTCCTTCTTTTTCTAAATCTAGAAATAACAGTGGCAAATCCGGAAGTAATCGTTCCTCTCTACGTACAAAATATCATGCCAATTTTGCAAGGGTGATCACTGGATCACCAATTGTAGTGAATTCTTAAAACTCAACTCGAATGCGAAACTTGAAAGAGTAAAATCACTTAAACTTTGCACGAACTGTTTGAGAAATAATCATAAAACCGCCGATTGTAGGTCAACCTCATGTGAAAAATGCAATCGGAAACACCACACCTTGTTGCATAATGACAATTCTCACGAAAATACTCAATCTCAGTCAGCCTTAGGAGAAAACATTCCTATTTCGAATAATGCGGATAACCATACCATTGGGCGATCCAGCACTGTCACAACCCATTGCCATTTCTCACAGGCACCTAGTATGCTTCTTTCCACAGTCATAATCAATATATATGACTCATTGAATAACCTACATCCCTGTCGGGCTTTATTAGATTCCGGGATCCAATCAAATTTCATATCTGAGGGGTTATGCGAAAGGCTCAAAATACCCACTTGTAATGCAAGCTTAACCATTGCACGAATAAACCAAACGGTTTCGTTAATAAAGCACCGTTGTAAGGTAACTTGTGGATCTCGACTCAACAACTATAGGCAATCATTATCATGCTTAGTTCTTCCTAATATATGTGATATAATTCCTAACACTCCCATCAATGTAAATTCGCTCAGACTTCCTGATGATATATCCTTAGCAGACCCTGAAGTCTTTCATCCTTCTGAAATTGATATTCTCATAGGCGTAGAACACCTTACTACGAGATGGAAACATTGGGCTAGGCCCAAATCTCCCCACGCTTCAAAACTCTGTATTAGGTTGTATCATATCTGGACCTTTTCCTCACTTGAAACCCGAAGGTAATGTGAACTGCTTCTTTAGCACAACTGCGAGCTTACAAAACCAACTTGCCAAGTTTTGGGAACTTGAAGAGCCATATCAGAATTCTAAGCCGATATCGGACTCACATTCATACTGTGAAAAACATTTTTTGGAAACCACTATCCGCAACGAAGGGGGTAGGTTTGTGGTTGACATCCCGTTCAAGGTCGACCCTTCTACAGCTCTTGGTGATTCGACATCCTCAGCCTTGAAACGTTTCTACTCTTTGGAAAGGAAAACTTTATGCTAATCCCGATATGAGAATCCTATATAACAATTTCATGCGTGAATATGAGGACTTGGGGCACATGTCCAAATTCAATCCAAACCAAGAATCCCACGATTCTAATAAATATTTCTATCTGCCACATCACGGTGTTCTCAACAAATATAGCACAACAACCAAGCTGAGAGTTTTCTTCGACGGTTCTGCCCCTTCTGATACTGGTGTCTCCATAAATAACCTCCAAATCGTGGGGCCAAAGATCCCAGATGACCTTCTAGCTATTCTTATTCGATTCCGCCAGCACCGAATCGTAGTGAGCGCGGATATCGAAAAGATGTACAGAATGATATTAATCAAGTCTGAACAGAGACGCTTCCAGCGCATCTGCTGGAGATATTCATCCCATGATGGAGTGTCATCCTACAACCTTAATACCATCACTTATGATACCGCATCTGCCAGTTTCCTTTCAATTCGGTGTCTCAAACAGGTATCTATGGATTTTCAAAAGAAATTACCCGAGGCAAGTCGCGCAATCGCTAACGACTTCTATGTCGATGACCTTCTTGCTGGTGGGGATTCCATAGCGGATGTCAACAGACTTTGTAACGAGGTGACTACATGCCTCCAAACTGTCCATTTCAAACTTCGAAAGTGGGCATCCAATGATCCTAAGGCTTTGATGGGTCTTCCGGTGAGGAAAAAACCAAAACCCTTGGCCTATATTGGTCACCTCTATCAGATAATTTGGAGTATTGCATAGAGGACCCAATTGTCTCTTTTTCAGTAACCAAAAGATCTTTGCTTTCTAGCGTGTCAAAAATATTTGATCCTTTAGGTCTGCTCTCTCCGTCTGTCATAATCGCAGAAATTCTTATACAGAAACTTTGGGCATTGAAAGTTTCTTGGGATCAAGAACTACCTGAAGGAGTGAAAATTCCATGGGGAAGATTCCGCCAAGAATTGCCTCACCTCAATAAAATACAAATCCCTAGACATGTTCTTTTATCAAGCTCTGCAAATATTCAATTACATGGCTTCACCGATGCTTCTATGGACGCTTATGTGTGTATATATCCGTAGCATGGATCCTTCGGGGCACATCAAAGTTTTGTTGCTATTGGCCAAATCCAAAGTGGCTCCTCTCAAAACTATAACCGTTCCCAGGCTCGAACTTTGTGCAGCCCTCATTCTATCCAAATTATATATTCAAGTTACTTCATCTCTGGATTCTGCTTTCAACTCCATTCACTTTTGGTGTGACTCACGCGTTGCTCTCTGTTGGATCAAAACTTCTCCTCATCTGCTTCAAACCTTCGTCTCTAATCGAGTGCTTCAGATACAAGAGCTAACCAACATGAATCACTGGCATTACGTCAATACTAAACAGAATCCTGCTGATCTTCTAACAAGAGGCAGTTACCCATCTCAAATTCATGATTCTGCACTATGGTGGTCTGGCCCTCCATGGTTGACACAACCTGAAGATACTTGGCCTATAGCCGACCCCACTTATTTCGGAAGTATACCGGAGAGTAAACCATGTCATTTATCAATGCCTGCAATTCCAGTCGAAACTGTAATCGATTTCTCAAGATTCTCATCTTTGAACCAACTTAAGAGAGCATGGCATTCTGCCTGAGATTTATTCATAACTGCAGAACAAAACTTGACAGATCAACCGATTTCCTATCCGTACAGGAGCTTGAGGGCTCGATGACAACTCTTATGAAATTATCTCAGCGACAATCCCTTCATGATATCATTCTGAAACTGGAATCTAACAAGCAACATCTTAAATCTCAATCCTTTTCTTGATCCGGAAGGAGTATTGAGAGTGGGAGGTAGGTTGCAAAACTCAACTTTCCCATATTCTAATAAAAGACATACTATCATTTTATCTCCACACCATATCCTAACCAAACTCATAATGCAAAATATGCACATAACTTTATTGCATGCAGGTCCACAACTGCTTCTTTCATCCGTTAGGGAAATGTATTGGCCCATTTCTGGAAAAAACCTTGCAAAGAAGGTATGCCATGAGTGTGTGAGATGTTTTCGCGTAAAACCCAAGAAAGGGAACGCCCTAATGGCCCCCCTCCCATCATTTCGCGTCATTCCACAACCACCATTTTTTGTAACAGGGGTTGATTACGCTGGACCGGTACACATCCGCGATCGGAAAGGTCGTGGATGCCAAACTCAAATATGTTATATAAGTCTTTTCATTTGCTTCACGACTAAGGCTATACACCTGGAGCTTGTCTCTGACTTGACCACTGATTCATTCCTAGCGGCCTTTCGGCGATTTGTAAGTTGGCGCGGTAAACCTAGCCAAGTATACTCTGACAACGGTTCCAATTTTGTTGGTGCTGATTCTGAACTACCTGAGCTATCCACGTTCCTTCAATCAGCTTCATGCGAAATATCAGACAGAATACACAATGAGGGCTTTCGTGGCATTTCATTCCACCTCATTCTCCAAATTTTGGTGGATTATGGGTTGCAGGAGTCAAATCTGCGAAGTATCATCTAAATCACATTTTTCTCACATTTGAAGAATACTATACTGTCCTTACTCAAGTTGAATGTATACTCAAATCCCGTCCCCTCTTTCCAATATCGAATGATCCTTCTGACCTCAAAGCGCTCACCCCGTCACATTTTTTATTGGGAAAAACGGCAACATCACTGCCTGACCCAAACCTACTAGATGTACCCCTGAATCGTCTATCCAGGTTCCAGTATCTCCAGCAACTTCAACAGCACTTCTGGAAAAGCTGGCAGCGCGACTACATTTCACAACTCCAGCTTCGTCCCAAGTGGAATACATCAGCCACTACTTTGAAATGTGGGGCGTTAGTGCTCATAGTTGATGAGAATACTCCTCCACTCAAATGGCATTTGGGTAGAATCACCTCTCTTCATCCTGGCCGCGACGGTACTGCTAGCAACATTCAAAACTTCCACTACCGAATTTCGACGTCCGATCTCCAAGCTGTGTCCCCTACCACTGATGTGTGAAGAAACTGATACTAATATAGCAAACAATTCCAGTGCTACTAGTGTTGATAGTGACAGCAATCCTATAAAGTGACTTTGACTTTGAAAATTACTTTTCAACGTGGGGACATGTTCGATCGAAATAGTACTAAGGCCAGCCCTGTGTGCCTCGCCCATCTCCGCACTGAGCTCTAGAACACCCTGGAATTGGGAATAACGAACATTCTTACCTAAACAGTCAATGATTCACGTTGTGTTTCGTCTTACATATTAAACGTTGTAAATAACTCTAACAAAGGCATCTTCGAAACAAAAAACGTGTATCATATATTCCTATCCATAAACAGTCCACAAAAACTCTAAAACAAGAACCATGAGGTGAAAACACTGTTAGCTATTTTTGTCAAAGATAAGCATAATTACTGGGATATCCACATCTCAAGTATTCGCTTTGCTAAGATTTCAACCGTAACCGATTCTGTGGAAAGAACTCCTGCTTTCTCAACATTCGGTAGAGACCTTAGAGCACCGTTAGACTCTATCTACGATATGAGGCGAATCGTTGATGCCGAAAATTTTGCTCATAGAATCACTCCTTATCTGAAGAAATTATCAGATGCTCTGTATGAAGCACATGGAATCATAATACAAAAACATGATAAACGAAAGGAACTAGTAGACAAAAGAAGGCGAAATATATATTTCAATTTAAGAGACAAAGTATTGGTAAAAAACACATACTAGAAGTTCTTCGGAGAAAAACTACTGCATCAAATTCGCTACAAAACGTGATGGTCCATATGTCATTTCCAAGATCGTCACGCCAAACTCTAATGAGAATTCCACAATTGGAAACTACCCCAAGCACTTGAAAAATTTCATGCTTCAGATATGTTGCCTCTCTATTCCTCAGAAGATAATATACAACATATTCCAGTAGATTCTAAAAGGAAACGGAACACAATGGTAGATCCTGATCTATCCACGGAGTCCTTAGTGTAGTCCAGAGGGAAAACGTGTAGCGTGATAGTTTTTGTCCTATCAGCGAAATGTCTGATTTCTTTCCATTTCCTGGACTATAACATAATAAAAGCAGTTGTCAGATTTTGAGTAATCGAAGTTGATACATTTCTGTTTGATATTTTCACGTTTATTTGTTCTTCAGTTATTCTGTATTATTGTATCTATCAAAACAAGCATTGCATCCCGTATGAACCCTATAAAATATATATATATATATATATATATATATATATATATATATATATGAAAAAGGAAATTGTGGCATAATGGACATATTTAAATTAAAGAAAAAAGCATCCTCCAGCGAGACTCGAACTCGCAACCCTAAGCTTGCCGGACTTATGCTCTACCAATTGAGCTATGAAGGCTATGCGAAATCGACACACACTACGTGAACACTTTACTTCCTTCAATTTAATGCGATGTTGAGAAATGAAATAGAAAAATCAAACGTACTTATCAGTGGCCGTCGAGACCCGGTACCTATTCACCCAAACATCATCGTCGAAGTGACGATTTCAGTAGAAGATCCAGGAAGATGATCTCCAACCACTGATAAGATTTTAGCCAAATATAAGTTGTGAAGTGGGGAATTGTTGTCCGTGAGAAATTATGAAAAAAGGAAATTGTGGCATAATGGACATATTTAAATTAAAGAAAAAAAGCATCCTCAAGCGAGACTCGAACTCGCAACCCTAAGCTTGCCGGACTTATGCTCTACCAATTGAGCTATGAAGGCTATGCAAAATCGACACACACTACGTGAACACTTTACTTCCTTCAATTTAATGCGATGTTGGGAAATGAAATAGAAAAATCAAACGTATTTATCAGTGGCCGTCGAGACCCGGTACCTATTCACCCAAACATCATCGTCGAAGTGACGATTTCAGTAGAAGATCCAGGAAGATGATCTCCAACCACTGATAAGATTTCAGCCAAATATAAGTTGTGAAGTGGGGAATTGTTGTCCGTGAGAAATTATGAAAAAGGAAATTGTGGCATAATGGACATATTTAATTAAAGAAAAGCATCTCAGCGAGACTCGAACTCGCAACCCTAAGCTTGCTGGACTTATGCTCTACCAATTGAGCTATGAAGGCTATGGAATCGAACACACTACGTGAACACTTTACTTCCTTCATTTAATGCGATGTTGGGAAATGAAATAGAAAATCAACGTATTATCGTGGCGTCGAGACCCGGTACTATTCACCCAAACATCATCGTCGAAGTGACGATTTCAGTAGAAGATCCAGGAAGATGATCTCCAACCACTGATAAGATTTTAGCCAAATATAAGTTGTGAAGTGGGGAATTGTTGTCCGTGAGAAATTATGAAAAAGGAAATTGTGGCATAATGGACATATTTAAAATCTTATCAGTGGTTGGAGATCATCTTCCTGGATCTTCTACTGAAATCGTCACTTCAACGATGATGTTTGGGTGAATAGGTACCGGGTCTCGACGGCCACTGATAAGTACGTTTGATTTTTCTATTTCATTTCCCAACATCGCATTAAATTGAAGGAAGTAAAGTGTTCACGTAGTGTGTGTCGATTTCGCATAGCCTTCATAGCTCAATAGGTAGAGCATAAGTCCGGCAAGCTTAGGGTTGCGAGTTCGAGTCTCGCTGGAGGATGCTTTTTTTCTTTAATTTAAATATGTCCATTATGCCACAATTTCCTCTTTCATAATTTCTCACGGACAACAATTCCCCACTTCACAATATATATATATATATATATTGTTTGGTATTTTTTCTTTGACCCTTGTGTATTAAAATTTTCAATTTTCTTGGGATAGGTCCAATTGAGACATTGTCATTACGACATACGGTGGTGGTTTTTTATCAACGTTTCGGCAGGAGACTCATGCTTTTCTTAAAATATTTGTGATCACCTAAAGCGTAGAAAGGTCCAAAAAGTAGGCTGATAGGGCAATTTTCAATATAGGAGGAGGCGATATAATATTATCAAAGGAGACGATGTTAAATGCTCAGCGAAAGTCACTCGACTGACAAAGTCTGATAGAAGAAAATATATATATATATATATATATATATATATATAACGTAAGGAATAACACAGTGGGTTTATACAGCGAATAAGATGAGATAAGGAATAGCATAAGGAATAAGAGAAAAATAGACCTGTTTATGAATGATACAATTAAATAAGGATTAAGAATCCACCAATGAAATCACGGCTTATTTGACAATGATGTTCATGTCTACTGTCAACTTCATTCTTCAATTTGTTTTCTATGCTTCCAAAACAAATAACAAATTTAGTTGTGTATTTATTATTTATCACTTATTACGTGTTTTGTCTTTTCTTTGAGATAATGGATGATGGTTTACTAATTGAGCAAGTGTCTTCGTTTCCACAATTATATGTGAAGTCAGATCCACGGCATAAAAATGTGAGGATGAAAGAGAACGCCTGGAAAACTATCGCGGTAATGGTAGATGAAACTATTATCATTATATTACAGCTGAATACATAGGTGGAAGATCCTGAGGAATGAATATACGTCTTTAAAAAGGGAACACAAATATACTCCTTCAGGTTCTGAGGCCTCTGAGATTACCTGGCCCTATTTTGAGTTGATGGGATTCTTAGACCCGTATCTATTAACAAGAAAGTGAGTGTATTTGTTTAAATCGATTTGCTGTTAGTGAAGCATATTATATTTTCAGGTCTTATTCGAACCTCCGCATCAATTTTGGAAGGGGACCTTTCTCAAGAACACGAGAAAAAGAACTATCCTGAGAGAAGTGTTGAAGATGAGGAGGGTACTAGTACCTCATTACAAACCCCGAAACAGAAGGAAACTTCTAGTGGACAAACCGTTCCTGTCAAAATTCTTGGAGATACCTCATCCCAAATAGAACAAAAGAGAGACATACCATTTTTGCCAAAAAACAAAAAAATTACAGGATGCTTTGAAACATTCCAGAACGTTCTGGAAAGAACCAGCCATCAGTCGACAACACAAAATGACGATGAATATTTCGTGCGAAGTTTGGTCCAGGATATGAAAGCGTTTTCTCACACAAAGCAAATAGTTATGAAGAGAGAAATTTATAATGTTTTGGTAAAACATCTAGAAGCAATAGGTGATTCAGACTGATTTTTTTCATTTTTATGGGTGGCTAAAAATGTTTTTATTTATTCACCCAATCTTTTATTTCATTTTTGGTTTTTACTGTGATGTTTTTTTGTTTTATTTATTGAGAATTTATTTTTATTTTGTTTGCAATAACAATTTATTTTCATTTTGAAATCCATGTTTTATTTAATATTGTGATATTTTTATTTGTATCTGATATTTTTGAATAAAAGAAACTGATATATATATGTAAGTTTTATTTTATATACTTTGAATCTTGACTGAATGCTCTAAGTCAATGTGTGAACTCAACTTCTTATTAATAATTGTAATGCAAACCATGCATTAATAAAACTAGCTTATACCTACTTGCTTTCAATTGAATAAAACTACAAGTGATTAGTTTGAAAGAATATATTTTTGAAAACATAAAATACTTGAAAATCTGGCAAACAGAATCTCATACAAAATTATTTGGAGCACCTCCCGTATGAATTTTGTTCCACTGATTTGGAATTGCTCCATGGTCTATCATAAAATATTCAGCCAGTGTATCCATCAGTTCGGAATTGGTCTTTCCTGGGTTATTGGAAGATGCACGCCCGATGGAGGGCAGGTGGACGCCAATATTTTGTTCTGGTCCTTCCAAAAGGCCTGTAGGACAGTATCTCTTTTGATTGACTGGAAGATCCTCTTCTCCCTTCTGGATTTAATTGTGTTAAACTACACAGGCCATTACAATTTTATCACACAATTCCACATTGGCAATAATTGGGTTTCTCAGACGGCGCCACCTATGGGCCAAGATACCAAAAGTTATTTCAATAACAATTCTTGCCCTTGATAATCTGAGGTTGAAAATTCCTTTGGTATCACTTAAATATTTTCCTGGGTATGGCCTCATTATATTTTTGTGGAGTGGAAAGGCCTCGTCAGCTTCAAAAAAATAGGGAAATACTATATTTGTTCCAGGTAAAATCTTTGGTGGAGGTATATCTAGACTACCATTCAGCAATGCATTGCCGAAGTCAGATTGGCTAAAAATGTAACTGTCATGATTGGCTCCCTTTCTACCAATATCTACGTAAATTTGTAAAAAGGGCCACAGGCAGCCATGAATACAATGCTGAAAATGAAAATAGTTGAACTGAAGATAAATTTATTCAAGGGAATAATTTTTTAATAAGTGTTTTTTTTTACAAAAGAAGTTTGACCCTGAATTATTTGGGCATTGAATTGAGATGTGTTTGCCATCAATGGCACTGATGCAATTAGGCAAATTCCAACGTTTAAAAAATGCTTCGGAAATGTTGCAGAGGTCTTCTTTTGCTGGAGGTGCCAAAACTATTGGTGCCAGAACCTCCCACAGTACTTGGCAGACTTCTTCTATGATGCAATGAACGGTAGTTTTTCCGATGAAATGCTATTTCCTGCATCGAACATCCTTCAGCTAGGTAGTTGAAAAAGGTTTTAAAATGGAATGAATATTGTTTGTTGCTTTGAATATAGTACTCACTGTAATGTGATAGCAAGCCGATGCCCTGGTTGGTTGGTTGGTTGGTTGGAAGCTGACGAGCCAGAGACAGGGTTGGCACTTAGCTTCCCTTGACACTGCGACCAGCTGGGGTCTATTGTATCACTCTGTCGTCAGTGGTTCCTCATTCAAACAGGTTTGTGCCTTTAATTAGGTTTAGAAGCCTGTTGATAAGGTTCTTCGGATTCATGCCTGTTTCCGGGCTGATTCTCCAAGGTTTAGTTTGCTTATTGGCGTCACAGTCGAAGATTGAAAGACAAGAGTTAGACCCGAGGCCTCCTCTTGTCTCTTGATGACAAGCCATTCTTCAGTATCTATCCCCATGTCCTGGGTTTTGATGAGCTGAAGAATCTTTTTGGTTTCCATTTTACCAAATGGCTTTGGAATCCACTCTGTTTCCGGGAGTTTCTCAGTAGGTGTTCGACCATCTGCTGATCCCTCCTCGGTTGGGTTTACGGTTTCTGGTGCCAAGTGTGATTCAACTGAAATCTCCTCGACTTCCATACCCGCTATCGATGTTGGGTCTTCTTCAACTGGAAGTTCCCCAGGGCTGTTTTTCTGTGTGGTTTCCATTTCGTTCCCACGAGTGTAGGGGAAAGGGTCGTCCACACCTGCGGTGCCCCCTGCGCAGGTGTAAGGCAGATTACTCTGGGAGGTCGCCATGTATCCCAGAGGCTCCGTTGTGATACCTGACTGGCTCAGGTATCATCCATCCCTCGGCACGGGTCGCTTAACGCCTTGGATTGAGCCATGTTGTGGTGGCATTTGGTTTGAGATTGACTCAGAGATCCGCAGGTTTTGACCATTTCTGGTCATTCCCACTGGATTTTCCTTGTCAACCCCGTTATCCAGCGATACCACTTGGAGGTAGCCACCTAAGTTTCCGCAACCCATCTTCATCTCTCGTAGGAGGTGAACATGTGTTGACGCAAACTACTCGCCAAGCCGATGCCCTGGTTCTATTGGAAGTTTGCTAGGGTCCCTTCTTAAATGGGGTCCTATCATATGCAGGAAGTATTCGAACATTTCTGGTGACATCCTCGTGTACTCAAAGAACTGCTCCGTGTCGTGCCTTTTAGCACACAGGAGTAAATTCTGATATACGCCATTTTTCCTCTCTACCTGATTCATGGGCCGCACTTTGAATCTCCTTTTTGATCGGAAAAGCTTCTTCCTCATTATCATAATTGCCGCGGATGAAAGCATAACAAACATACCTATCATCATAATATTTCTATCCATTTTTTTTACAAATACGTATTGATTGGTAAACAAACTGTGAAAACTGTCAGAGAAAAGAAGGTTAGGAATGTTGGGCCAGGACAGCATAAAACAACTTTGTCTGCACATGCGCACATGCCATTTTCAAAATAAAATAAGATAAAAGTGAAAATGAGTCCATTCTTATTTCATTCCTTATTTTATTCCAATACGTGTATAAACGTTCCCATTGAATTACGTATGTTCAACTTTCTTATCTTATTTCTTATTTTATCTTATTCGCTGTATAAACCCACTGACATAAACGAATGTCGATGAAAATGATGGGCCGACTGGAAATAAGCAGCTTTGGAAGGAAGGCTTCGACAAATTCAAGGAATTCAATCAATACGAGTAAAATATACAATATGCCAGATTTCAATGAAATCCAATCGTTCGCTGATGGTCCAATATTAACATTTTCCAAGTTGAACCACGAAGTGATAGATACAGATAGAAGCGTTCAGATGAATCAATCTAATAATGTAGTGGAAAGTCTAAATGCCGAACCTGCCCGTGAAACGAATAGTAGACGTTTAAAGACAAAAACAACATACTTTGATGATGGCAAAGATGAGGATGACCCTTTTTATCTTCGGAATCTGAATATATGCCATCAGACGAATCTTCATCAGGCGAGATACATTTTTCTAAATATATCTGCATCTCAGCAGTGAACAGAAAGGTCCATACGGACCCAGCGTACAGTCTCATGAAAAACCTTAAAATTTCACCAAATTAAAATTCCCTCAATACTTCTTCGCCAATTCAATCTTCTTCCAAACACGAATATATTTCATTCACGACCTCCATCTCCAATTGCTCTTGAAAATAAATCAAACTACAATAGGCCCAACCAAAATGGGTTATTAACATCAACCCGAATACCTTGAACAACTACTACTGCTCAATTGCCTAACATTTGATAGCCAATCTATTATCTCAACTGGATCCTTTGGGCTACCAAATACACACTGTTTCATATTAATGCCAACAAATGTTCACGAGAAAACAAACACTAATTGAAATAAAAAACGATAAATCAGCCGGATTGGATGGATTAACCAAGAGACTCTTACAGAATCTACCATTCAAAGCGCTATCTGTACTAGCAGATGTAATCAATGGATCTTTTGAATCTGGAGTTTTTCCCTCAGGTTTGAAAACGCCACTCTTAATAAGGGTGGTGACATCACTAGTTCTTCAAACTTCAGATCAATCTCGTTGTTGTCCACAATTTCAAATATTATAGAAAAATTAGTGAAGAATAGATTGTTGCAATTTTTATCAAATGAAAATATATTGAATGAATGTCAATTGGGGTCTCGATCTTCCAAAAGTACTGATGATGCAATGTTCTCATTTTTGGAAAATGTTCACATGAGTTTCTACATATGTATGTTCATATGTGTATTTATATGTAGTTATATGTTTGTTGAAATGTTTGTATATATTGTGATACAATTGCATTTTTTGTAGTGTGCAAGTTTATATTTAATATTTTTTATTTTTTGTCTGTCTCTTCATACCTATTTGTATTATAATCATTAAACTTTTTATTCTCTATATGTTCTACCCAAAATTTTTATTTATATTTTTGATCTTACTTTGTCAATAACAATATTCTTGGACAATAAAGTATATATATATATATATATCTAGCAATACATACTCCTGGTAAAATATCAATCAGTCATACACAAAAAAGTGGGAGACGTATATATGACAAAAGACATGCATGTTACTTTTGTGATAAATTGAGATAGTAATGAGGTACCTGAAACTTACTCACAAAAATGAAATTGAGGTTGCTTGGTTGATGAGTAAGGATAATGAATGAAAGGAAGTAAAAGAACAATTTTCATATCTTCTGAGAGTTGGGGATTATTATCATAATTGTAATGTCTTTAATAGAAGAAGTGGCGAATTTATTCTCAGACGATCTGCACTATTCAGTAATCTGAAACTAGACGACTATGGACCGTGCCCTAATTGTCTGGAATTTTTTCAAATGAATGCACTGTGGCGTCATGACAAAAATGAATGTTTACTTCGAAATAAGGCATTAGCAATTAACCGTAGAGATATAGGGAGTGAAAGCAGTGTTCCCCTGAGTACGTGGTAGGAAACTGAAACATCGGAAACTGAAACATCAAGTATATGCAAAACTGACAAACCCATAATTGAAAAGGGTGATCTCTTATATGAAAAATTCAGTGTTCGTCAGCCTGACCACATTCGACAAACAATGAGTCAAATGGGAAGATTATTGTTGGAAATGAAGAGAAGAGATACATTCTTTAGCAGGAGTTTTACTACCCAAACACTTTCATATAGTTTTAAGAGCTGTCAAAAATATATGCATATAATTTTTAGATGAAAACGAAGTGCAAAAAAATGCAATACCCAGATCAGAAGCACTGCGGAGGGGTGATTTGGAAACTGGTGGGAAAATGAAAGGTTTTCTGGATATCATGGAGTTAGAATGTCGCCATAAAATATCTTCCATAGCACTGGAAACTCTTCATGACAAAAAAATCAATTGTACAGAAATGCTTTCAGTAACTGAAACTGAAATTAAACAAATATATGTCAGTCGAGTTTGAATTATATGGTCGATGTAACCCAAAACTGTAAAAAATTCACATCCACAGTATTATGTTGAGCGATATTATCCAATAAGAGAAGTTCAGGTGAAGCCTATCGAATGACATTAGGAAAATATGCATGCCGACCCAACTGGAATGATTAGTGTACGACCGAACTGAAAAATTCCCTCCCTTGCTCCTTTGCAAAAAGCCCTAGGCAACAGATTAGTAGTAGTAGAAGTTCATAACAAATCAAGAAACAATTTTAAGAGTTCCTATTCTTCTGACGCCTGAATTGAAAGTAGCAATTAATACATTCATCAAAACACCTAGCGGATATAGATCTAAAAACGACTATGTCTTCCCGACATCCGGTAATTCTCTGAGGAACCTGATGGGACACGACTGCATAAAGCAATTTCACACTGCTGCAGACCTCCAAAGGCCTGATTCGATTACCAGTACTAAGTTGTGGAAATATATTGCTACGGTTTTGTTCAAGTTTTCAACCTAAGAGAAACAGCGCCGGCTTTGCTGGGAAGTCTTTGGATGATATTAGCTTGAGTGGTGAGTATCTTCTGTGATGTAAATTGTAATTCGTTGGTTCATCCGCAGCAGAACACTTTATTTCGAAAAACAAAATGAATCCTATTGATTGACATCAAAGAATTATAAACAAAACGAAAACTATATTTTATGAATTTGAATTGTACGTTTTTAAGATTTTTTTTCCAAAATAAATTTCTCACATAGTACTATGTGTTGCATTTTGATACAAGCTTTGTCTCAGGTGACAATGTATTTTGATTTTCCTAGAGAAGAAAACAAAATGGCGGCTTCAAGATAGTGGACGAGTTTTGTGCAATAATTATTACTTTGTTATTTAGCTAGATTTTCAGTGTTAGAGGAAAACAAAATAATATCCTAATTATCGGAGTATATAACTCTCAAGCCATGCTTTTGGTATTTATCGGATAAAACGATACCAATTTGGTATTAGAAAAAAATTTAAAAAGACAAAATATATAAATACCGAAACAGACTTCACCAATTATGATAGCCCCACTACAAATCCCAAAATGTTTCATGAAATGGAACGATATTGTCCTTGAAAATCTGAAAACCTCAAGTGTGTGTGGCTCCATTGGACCGCCAGCAATTTCATGTGAATTACACGATATAATGGGGTCATCGCAACGAAAGTATTTTTCGATGAGTACACAACGGTGTGTATGGAAAAACTTAAAGTAGCTTAGAAATCATCGCAAGAATGTCAATCTCGTAGTACTAATAACTTCGACACAACCATTCACAATGTTATGACCCGAGAATATACATACATAGATATCACGAGTTTAGATATGAAGAATGTGGCCACCTCAAATATGAAAAATTATTTTAACGAATAATCCGTTCTGAGAATATTGAAAAATGCATCGAAACTAATCACTACCACATGAAGCTTATAATCACATCATGAAGTAATAAAAATGCCAATCAAGATATGAGGTTGAACAAAAAATTATATTCATGAAGTAGAACCTTCAACACTTATGAGAATTTCCTGCGTGTGAAAGTCATATTCCATCTTGTTATGAATATTGCTTCCTCAATAATATTATGAGCCTAACCGATAACAACATTGTTGAGTTCCCAGACCCTTGTTACATTTTTGCCTCAGCAATCTTGTTCACTCGACTTGCTATTAGCAAATTAAAACAAGTAGAAGAAAAAAAAATACTGCGTTTTTTTTGTAAAATTATTCTATTTATGTATGTTCCATAATGAGTTTGTTTTTATTCTCGTTTTAGGTTGGGTATATTTTGAGTTTTCTGTTGTTGAGACAGTAAATATTTATGAGAAAAAAATGTTTTTTTTTAAAGATGCAAAAAACCACTAACGAACAAATGTTCATAATTTTGAATTTTTTGGACAAACATCGTGTTATTGTTAGGGGAAAATGGCATCCTTCACCACCACGCGTATTCGAGTGTAAGTGGGATGAATTGGTGGATTTATTGAATGCAGTTGAAAATGGTTCCAGAAAAGATAAAAAGCAGTGGAAAACATAGGTTTACTATTCGGTTGATTCTATCAGTTTGAACTATAAATCTTTTTTGTTCATTTCAGTTTTTGTATGAGTGGAAATGTAAAACAAAGAAAAAGGACCGTTTACTCAAAGACTCTCTGAAAAAAACCGGTGGTGGCGGGTTCAGTTATAGTGAACTGACTGATTGAGAGAATCGGTTGTGGTCTATTTTGGGGTGGATAAGAAGAAATAGACCCAGATATTCCAATTACACATAACCAGGATTTGGACGATCAGCTAAATGCTGTAGACGTAGATATGTCTTATACCTTCAACCTCCAAAATGACAGTTGTGAGAATATAGAAATTATTCACATTGAAACTGCATCAGATACTGCTGAGACATCAGAATTACCTTATGCAAATACAGGTAATTTTGCCTACATTTCTGTAACTGGATCAGTTTATAATTTTGCTTGGTTCTGTAAACATTTAATACTTATATTTATAGTCATTTGCCATTTTGAGACCAAGAAGTGGCAGCTTCTACATATGAACCTCCAAGTATCAATAAGACAGTGGACACTTTGTATTTATCAGGATCGTCTTCCATTTCATCACATTCCCCTCAAAACAGCTTCTGTTGAAATAATATTCAGATTGTTTGTTACCATGCATATATATTTTAGCAACAGGAAGTATCAAGAAACAATCCAAACCTCAAGAAAAACGATAGGAAAAAGTGAATGCCATTCATGCATCAATAGAGATGTACTGTACCAGCACGAATGAAATGGCCCTGGCAGTAAAACAAATGGCTGAGGTCATATCACAATTGGCAGATGTATTGGAATATTTCGGAATGGGACTAGAAGAAATGAAAACAAAAACTATCATTAATTAATTATTCTACTGAGTGTGAGATTCAACGTGGTTATTTATATGTACCGTTAGCAGTTTTGATGTGTTTGTGTTGAGGAAAATGTATAGTGAGAATTACACTGTTTTTTTTTAATTATTTCCATTCACATCATCAGTTGAAGCTAAAAAGTATCCTTGCTATGAATATTTTGTTACATGAGAAAAATAACTGTTTTGCAGTGAATAAATTCATTGAATATTTAGTATTATTTGTCCTGTTTGTCTTTTCACAAATGATCTTGATACAATTATTCAACAATTGAAGCAATAGTTTTCAAAAAGTTTAGAATATATGATTATACAGTTGAAATCAAAATAACGTTTGCTATAGATTGCAACAAATGTATGATAAATAACAAATTTCATAATTTGATCCGTTTATACTCTAGCTGATATTTGTCTTGCTATTTGTCGTCTTACAAACCTCCCTTCAGTCAAGGTATTTATGTCTAAAATGAAAAAATATAATAAATATAAAAAAAAAATTGAAGTATTTGTGAAACTGGCCATTACTGAAGGTCTGAAGGACTACTTGTCAAAGGACAAACTGAAATTAACTGCTCAGTAACTATCAGTTATAAATATATATATATATATATATATATATATATATATATATATATATATATATAATATAAATATATATAATATAAATATATATATATAAAACAGCCATAAGTCTCTAATATTAAATACAATACGGAGTTCAAATAGAGGAAACCTATACGTGCATTCCAATGAGAACTGTCCACCCTTAATAACTTTTGAGTTCATTTTCAGGAAAAACACGACAAAAAGCAGATACAAGGGGACATCTTCATGCTTGTTTATATTTGGTATAATGTTCACCACCGCACCCCCATTATTATATGTCTTCTCCTACGTTCTGGTACAATTCTTAAATCAAAATATGTGCCAAGTCTTTATTGAGTCGAATTAACTTCAGAAATTGTTTATTAGTCAGCTCAAAAGGATTGCTGTTATCTCTGATATTTCTTAACCTCAATCTAGTAAGCCTGCTGAAATATTCAGTCAGATTTATTCACTACTTCAAATAGTTTAAATCTATTATATATACCGATTTTCATTATTTTCCAACTCATCAACCACATTCACTTGGAAATTTATGAATAACTGATTGAAAGCCATAACTTTCACAAATATAGCAATCTTGCAAAGTTTATTAACAAGTGGCCAACCTGAGTTTGTTGTGCAACAATAGTTCATAACAATAAATCTTTTTAAAACAACCTAACATCTTGTTATAAAATAACAACTAGAAAATTATTTTAGATAACCTGGCTATATCCCAGCGAAAACTTGTTCCGTAGCAAGAGATTATGCTTGTTACCACGAAACAGAATCGACCTGACTACCAGATAATACATACATAAAATCTCGAATTTATGACGTTATAGAAATCAAAAACATGTGCACGTCTCCTGTTGAGATATGATAAACCTTCGATTCAATGTATAAAAACGGTATAAATTACCGCGGCGCGATAAAAATAACACTCAAACACTCCGGATCAGTGAAAATAATAATTGCTATGTGTGTTACCCCTTTAAACGGCTGATAAACATATCATAGGATGTAATAAATTAGGGAGATTAAATTCATAAATAATCATAAAACATGTCATCACCAACTATTATGGGGACAGATAAATGGCCACGCATGGGGTAAAACGTCATCCGCGAACGGGTATACAAAGGATTGAAAAATAAAAGTCGCACTTATTCAACTCCTTTCATTCAGTCAGATTACTCAACTCACTACAAAGCTAGAAGTACTACTATTGTGGGTATTAAATATTCGATGTAGTCGATTGAAACTTCAGTTAACGATCAAATTTAAATAATTGAATTGTATAATTTAAAGTGTTAGAAAATTATCGGAACGAGAAAATGTTCTATCTAGAATCAGTGCGCGTCAGAGAAGATTCGGTAATTAATTACTAAAAATAATAACGAAAGAAAATATTGAAGAAATTAGTAATTAATAATCAGAATTTAGAAATCGTTTGATGAAAATATTGTGTGTGAAATCCAGAATATGTGGCAACAGGGTAAGCTTTATATTTTTGTGTGTTGTATTAATAATATAATAATAATAATGTTTATTCCTCGAGAATTACATATTGATTGACAAGAAATAGTCTTAAAATATATGATGAAAAAAGATAATCGAACTACTTATTCGAAAAGCTATACCAACCTAATTAACAAAGATATACCACTAAGCCAGCGCGTGGTCTAAAAAGTCTATGTCTATATGGGTAATAAATTTTAGAAATATTGTTGATTCAGATTCACAATTTGTAACTGTGATATAAATAGGGAAGAAATTAGAAACTTAGGTAATAGAATAGAAACTTAGATAAACTGAATACTAAATAACTGATAACTCCTAAAAATAGCAATAATAAGTGAGTTGAATATTTAATGATTTCTACTAATAAGTTGAGAATTATTCAAATATTCGGTTCTATTACATTGTGGATATAACTCCTTTCTGTTGAAAAGAGATGGTTCTTTGTTTTTTTTTGAATGAAAAAATAGGTGTTGATTCCTTGATGTTCTTGGGAAGACTGTTGAATATTCTTATACTAAGGTAAGTGTATCCTCTTTGACCAATTGTTTTGCATGAATATTCGGTGCGGAACATTTTTTCCTCTTTGGCCCTAGTGTTGTATCTGTGATTAATATGCCTCAAATGACTTTAATTTTTGAATTGGTCTACAGACATATGTAGGTATGTAGGCCTGAGATCTAATGTTTTACGCTCAGAAAAAAATAGGTTTGAAGAGTGTCCGATTTTTATTGAAACAAATTTTCAGATATTTTTTTTGCAGTACGTTTAGGAATTGGGGAATTACTTTGGCATTTTCGATTTCTCCCCAACTATTATTCAATTGAATGGCTTATTCGATTTTCTACGAAATCTCTATCAAAAGTAAAAATGTTTTATATGAAATTTTAACAAACTCGTTATTTTTTCCCAATCATACATTGAATTAGCCTTGAACTACTCTATAGAATCTCCAGTTATTTGTATCATGAATAAAAGCAAGACTTCACTGCGGAATACATTCCGAAATATTTTTGACTTAGTGTTATTAATTGAATCTATACCTAGAATTATTTCACCCTTTTATTATTGAATCAATCGTACAGTCAATTGTATATCCATTGTGTGATGTATAGATATATATATATATATATATATATATATATATATATATATAAATAGTTCTAGGGCGCAATGTGAAGCACTACAAGTGGCGACGAGTGATTTTCAAAAGTTCATAATTACTGACATTTTTACCTACGTGAGTGGTGTTAAACATGGCTGCCGACTACATAGGACATCTACGTGAGTTTGATCCTGCTCAATCGGACTGGTCCATTTTTTAAAAACGTTTGGAAAACTATTTTGTTGCCAACCAAATCAAGGATGACACGAGAAAAGCTGCAATTTTATTAAATGTTCTCAACGAAGAAGCGTATAAACTAGTGCATAATCTATGTGTGCCGCACGAACCGGAAACGAAAAAATATTCGGAGTTGTGCCTGCTTCTTACGGAACATTTCAAACCCAGTGAAAGCATTTTAGCCGCAAGATACAAGTTTTATACTGCACGAAAAATGTCCAGCGAGACTGCAAAGGAATGGTCGGCCAGACTAAGGAGTCTAGCTACTCCCTGCCAATTTGAAAATAATTTACTGAAAATTGTGTTGAGAGATCTTTTCATAGTTTCATACGACAAGGGTGTTGTGCAAGACAGAATGCTGGAAGAAAAAATCTCAGTTACATTCGAGGAGGTAGTGGAAATTGCCGCTGCAAAATCAGCTGCGCACGCAACATTATCCCACAATAACATGGAAAAATTCTTCATCAAAAAGGAACCGGAACTACATTATGTGCAAGGCCGTTTCAGGAGCAACGCCAGCGCGCAATCGCCAACAGCATCATCGGCAGGAAAGCCAACGTCACAGAAACCCAGGACAGCAGAATTCCCCACCAAACCTATCAAATGCTTGGTTTGCGGACGACGGAATCACCGAACAGATAAGTGCTCATTTCGAGAATGTTTTTGTCATATTTGTAAAAAAAGGTCATTTGGCAAATGTATGTACGGAAAAACCTGTAAACAAGTCTGTTAGATTTCGGTTGAATAAAAATACACAAAATTATTTAGAATCAGCTGATATCTATCTTTGTATGATTTAGATTTTAAAATCAATCCAATTTTGATAGAAATTTTTATTGAAACTGAACCTTATAACCTTATAGCGTTATCTCTGAAATTTTTTACGAGAATAATTTCAAATGTTATCCATTAGAAGAAACACAAAAAATGTTCAATTCATACAATGGTGATCAGATTATTCCATTGGGATATTTTAGTTGTACAATTTCATTTCAGAATAAACATTGTAACTTAGATATTCATGTAATTGGAAACGCCTCAGGACCACCGCTTTTAGGGTGTGAGTTTTTCAATTTGTTTCACCTCAATATAACGGATGAGAATTCCACGGAAAATACCTACTGCAGCGATTTGCCAAATGATATTCAAAATTTACTGGATAAATACAGTGTTATTTTTCAACCGGGTCTAGGGAAATTCAATAAGGATACAATTTCCATTAATTTAAAGTCGGAGAAAGAAGTGTCTCCTGAATTTTTCCGAGCTCGTCCGCTTCCTTTCGCTATTAAAGATAAGGTTGAAAAGGAGTTGGACCTTGCAAACATTAGGGGTCATTGAACCTGTTGACTATAGCCCATGGGGCACTCCTATTGCTCCCGTCATCAAGAAATATGGATCTGTTAGATAATGCGGGGACTTTAAGGTAACGTTGAATCCTTACATAGAAATTGACCAGTACCCTCTTCCTCGAATTGAGGAGTTGTTTGTTGAATTGCAAGGAGGTGAACATTTTTCTAAATAAGATTTAGCAAATGCTTACACGCAAATCTGTTTACATGAAAATTCAAAAAAATACGTAACGATATCAACGCACAAGGGGCTATATCGTTGTTGTGAGCACTCCTTATCAAGTATTTTAAATATAGCCATATGTAAACTGAAACTGAAGAATGCCAATAAAATAAATCAATTTTCGTTCGAAATAACAAACGGTCGCATTAATAGTAAAATTTATATGACAACTCATAAAGTCGATACTTCCTCTATTATTTGTGTCGGCACATCAATCGAAATTCCAACCATATGTTCAGACATTCATAACTACTAGTACGCCGGGACAGATGAATGACCCGCGGTCTTTTGGAAGCGATAATAGGCTTGGTGATATATCATGTCGGCGTGTCAACTCAAACGGGGTACTCACCGACTCATTAATTATAATTTTATTAGGGCGGCATCGTTTGAATACCAACACTATATATATAAGATTCTCCCTACTAGAACTCTCTCTACACTCTCCTCTCTTCATTCAGAATCCAGTCGTCGATCTAGTCAGTCAGTACAAAGCTAGTTCAGCTTCATTATGAAGCGAATAAAAGTAAAGTTTAATTTTAATTAGCGAAGATGAAGTCTCATCTTCCTACTAGTAGTAAGCGTAGACTCCGTAGAGTTTATCTGAAGTAGCAAATTAATCAACCATATGCAGAATCATTGTGAAAGTGTAATTCATCCGAATTCATCTCAGTAATAACTAAATAAAAGGAATTAATATTTATCAAGAAGCTAAATAATCATATTGCAACAAGTGCACGCGTAATATTATTCGGAAATAAAACGGAATAATTAAGTCTTGATTTAAATATTGTGCATCACTTCAGTGGACGGTAAGAAATCAAACTGTTTATTTGGCAAGGTATATATATATAGTGTTATAAGAAAATATTCCCTTATTGATTTCATAGTAAAAGGAATTATTGATTCAACAAAAGTAAAATTATTATCAATTGTTTAAAATAACTGAAGAACAGTTATTTTAATTGTCAGCTCATATTGTTTCTCATTTTAAATTATTGTTTATTCAATCCCATTTTGACTTTCTATACATTTTTCTCAGTAAATTATACCAGGTGTATCAATAGTTGTTTTTATATTTTAGAAAATACATATATTTATATTATTACAAGTCTTAATTGTATTATTCTTTCGAAACGATTTGAGATTGGTCTTTGTACTGTCAAATTAAGTTCCCTCGCTTCATTACATACTGGGAGTAACAAGATCTCAAGCCGCTCTGGGAAATTGTTCCGTTATTGGTCAATAGACAGATAACACTCAGTATGTTATAAATCAAAGGTGGACAGGTGTGGTCTTTCAATAAGAACACCCTGTACGTCTTACATCAATGGTGTCAGGTGTGGGGTGTATTTACAGGAAAATAACGTTTATATGTTGATTTTCGCAAAAGATGTCAGACTCAAAATTACTCGATGCAAATAAGAATGAAAATATAGTAAAAAATTGTTTTTCTCGTAAAAATATCATCAGAATTTGTGTAGTTGAAAGTGTGCATATATTGCAGTTTGCACTAAAGTTGTCATATTGGAAATTCATCTGGAAAAATATAATTGCAAATATAGAAGATTTTTTATTTGTTTAAAAGTTCGCAAAAGATAAACCTTTGGTAACAAATAAGGTCAGAAAAGTATTGAAAAATTGGAAAAAATAATACGAAAAGCATTTAGAAAGTAATATCAGTACAGAGAGTTTGACGAGTGGAAAATCAAAACATATATATCGTTTATACAGGGCTGATCTCAGAAAGTATTCGGAAAGGAAAGTGAAAATTTTTTATTCAATGGGGATTTTTATTAAAATTATTAAATCATGGAAACTCCGACAACAGTGCCGTGGACTGGTAGGATTACCTATGAACCTACCATTACTATCAGTATGGATAATTTACCTTCTTTTAATGGTTCTACAGATATCAAAGATTTTATTCGTGAAATTGAGTGTTTGGCAGCTGTAGCAAGATGGACAGACAGTCAAATAAGTTCCATAGTTAGATTGAAATTGACAGGAATCGCCAGATTATTTATAGATACAGATGATAAATTAAAAAATACAATAAATTGGCCAGAATTTAAAAAGGAATTATTGCAGCAGTTTAGCAGACTGAAATTACCTGGAGAAGAAGAAAAAGAATTTTTGAATTGTTATCAGGAAAAAAGTGAATCAGTTAGGAATTTTTCCATAAGATTGAGAGCATCCGCAGCGAAATTACGAAAATTTACAGGAATTAATAGGGTTGATGATGTATTAAAGCAAAAATTTGAACAAGATACGCTTGTGCAATTTTGTATAGGATTGATAGATCCTGTAAGGAAAAAAGTTTTATCTGCCAGTCCTGTCAGTTTAAAAGAAGCCATACAATTAGCAGAGAAGGAAGAATTAATTGAGACACTAACAGCTCAAACTAATATGAATTTTAGAAATTTCAATACGAATAAAATAGTGTGTACACATTGCAATCGTAAGGGTCATGAAGAATCAAATTGTAAGAAGAAAAATTGTGTATGTTATCATTGCGAAGAATTTGGTCACCTCTCATATAGATGTCCAAATAGAAATAGCTTTCGAAATGAGATATTAAGTGAATCAGGACCATGGTTTTCCGACTATGCTAAGGGAAACAGATTTAGAAAATTTAAAAAATAAAGAAATCAAGAAAAAGGTTTTCTAACTATTCAATGGAAAATAGATTTCGAACTCAGGGAAGAATGAACGAACAAGGACGTAGATTTATCAATCAATCAAATAGAAACCGATATCAGAATTTTGGGAGAGTAATTGACAGAAGACAAACAGGAAATAGTTACGCGAATGGAAATAGTCCGAGAAAGTATGGAAAAATGTCCGGATATAACAGGAATTTAAATAGGAAGAAGCAAGAAAAGAATGTACTAACCTACGGTGAAGAATTGTATAAGGAATTCCCACATGTATATCAAATAGAAAAAGAAAACGAACATGGTAATTGGCTAAAAAGTTTGGATGAAATGGGAAAAAGGGTTGAAGACATGACCAAAATGATAAAACAGTGGATTGAATTAACTTTTGATGAAAAGCTAAATTTCTCAAGGGAGTGCACGCCCAAAACGAATTGCCGAGTAATCAAAAATGGATTTTCACGCCATGAAATGAGTCCAGCCGGCTCGAATCAAATGGAAATGTCTGAAAATAGTGAAGTGTTTGAGACACTAGGTTTCGAAGAAGTCGATTCAACGGAAAAGTATGGAAAATCGTCTAGGAAAGAAGATAACAGAGGTTATCGATTAAACAAGCCAAATATGATTGATGATTTGACAGTGACATCATTCATTAAACTAGATGAAGATAGAAAATTGCCAAAGGTGGAAATTGAAAAATCCATGAAAATCAGCAAAGGTATTAACAAAACCGAAACGCCCTGTACACTAGGAAGGATAGTCAAGCGAGACAGCCGGAAAAGTTCAAAGGACAGTCGTAGTGAAAGAGCCAGCTCATTCAAGAATGACACTTTTCAACCAGACCAATGGAAGAAACCCATGATCTGAGAACGACCATCATGAATAGTACGCCACTCGAAAGTGACAGTCTAAAAGTAGAAATTTATTCGTCAAAGAACGAACATTTCTTGCCTAAAGAAACAGAGAGATGGAACGGAAAATTGCCAATGCAGTACCACAGCGGGAATGAAGGAAATTATGTTCGGAAAATGGAAAAAGATATACGGATAGGTATGAAAGTTTTTGATAATGAAAATATTCAAGAAGGTAGCAAACCATATACAGGAAGTATCGGAATTGCCGAAGCTAACGCATCAAGGAATTTAGGGAAGAAGATCGTTGTAGCACATAGGAAATCGTTGAAAGACAGTCTAAAAGGTAGATATGAATCACCCAAGAGAGATATTCTACCCTCCAGGACGTTGGAAAATGCCAAGAACCTCGGAATGATAGTCGCCAAAGAAAGTACTTTCGCAGTAGACGAAAATCAAAAGGCTGAATTTTATTCGTCCAAGGACAAGAATTTGCCGCCCAGATTATTGAATATATGCATAGTTAAAGCAAGGAGTAACATGAATTCGAAAAAATTTAAAATTAAAGAAAATAGCCAATAATGAATTTTCAACATCGAAAAAACGTATTATGGTACGAGATTTGAAAGAAAATACCGACGAAAATAAGGAAGTAGTTAAAGATATAAAAATCATCGAAACCGTAGCCAGTCAAAAGGAAAAATCTAAATTTAAGAAGTCATAGCTTGATAATTCAGAAATCTCACAAATTGGAAACAGGATTGAACACATGAATCGACTGAAAGTTAATCAGAAGAAGAAAAATCTCCGCAACTAGAAATAGGCAGGAAATTATTTTAGAAAATAAAAGGATGAATAACGTTAAACCCAGAGCGTCCTAAAGATTTCCAGGAAACCCAACAAAAATTGCAAAGAATAGAGAAATTATAGAAAGTAAAAAGGAATGAAAGTGGTATACAAGAGAGAAGAATTCCGCCAATTCATGAAATCAGAAATATAAGTAGAAATTTTCCACTGAGTGTAAGGAACTTAAAGAGAATAGTTATAATATGAGAAGGAGAAAGGATTAGAAGAATAGAACTTCAGGACGAAAGAACAATTGCAAGCAGGAACTCAAGAGGAAATAAAGGAAAAACCGATGAGAAAGATCAAGAAAAAGACCCCTAGAAAACCTAAAAACACTAGAAGATAGAAATCAACTTGAATCAACAGAAGATGAAGGAGAAAGTATTCCGGAGATAAATCATAGTTATCAGACTAGAACACGTGGTACAGTAAAAGAGTTTCCATGGATTTATTCCAAAGCAAAAAGTCAAAATAAGTAATTTTCAAAAAGTTCAAAAATAATGCACTTATGAAGTAATAATATTGTCAATATTTTAAACCTAGTTGAGATCAAATAGTATAGTAAGCCATTATAGATAAATAATTGGAAATCATGAAATCTTGCCAAGTATACATAAGCACGTATCGAAATGTGTAGTCAAAGAAATTGAAACACCCTGTAAATTATTGCGAAATAAATATTGATGGGACTTTCTACCTGAACCATAACGTACCGCGTACCATTGGAAATATCGTCAAGTGACGGAATGGGACAAAAAAATTATCTAGTGTCGGTTATTCTACATGAAAATCGGACTTTTGAGTAAAGCATAGACAGTAAGAGAAAATTGTGTGTATTTCCTGAAAATTCGGAAGGACTTTATAGACATTAATAAGTATTAATATAAAGGTTATAATTCTCTACCGAGAAGAGATTTTAGCATGTAATTAAAAGTGTTACCTTGATAATGACTAAGTGAAATAACATTAATTAAACGTAAACATGTGCGAAAAATATCGGTGATGATAAAGAACATTTTAAAATTATCGTTAACAATTACGGATAATATAATATGGATTTTGAACTATAACGGAGTTCAAATTAATGATTAACAGCTTCTCACCAAATAGTTGTTTACTGAGCATCGTATCGCCATGGAGAGTTTGAACTTTTAATCCAAGTAAGTTCACAATACCCAAGGATGGATGGATATTCAAGCCCATAGTCAGAGTGCAGAGTTGAGGGACCCCCCAGGAAGCCTCATCGTAAGTGTGCAAGGGTGCACAAATTATCCAACTAAATAGAAGGTTGAACCATCACTTTAACACGGAAGAACCTTAGAAACTACCACTCACTGGAACTTTTAATCAAATGTCAGGTGACATTTTGCATCATAGAGAGAAGTCGATAATTACCGTCAAACACGTTCTATACACGAAGGGTGGCTCGAAAAACTAACGACAAGGCCGTTTACTTCGCTGCAGACTGAGTGGAACTAAGTCATATGGTTCACAGATGTTGTTTACCACATCCCTAGTCGAAGAGCAGACATAAGGTCGTTGGAGAATTTCAACCTGATTTCGCCAGACCACAGACAGTCTCTATCACAGCAGGTGATGACAGGTCCTATCTACAGGGTGGCGTTCCAATTCGAAGCCAGCACCGTCTCAGAAGACACTGACTTGAAAGGATCTTTATTGAGAATTATATAAAGATTTGCATGTTAAAATTAGTATGTTAGAATAGTAATTATATAAGTAGGGATATTGTTGACCATGTATGTAATATTAGGTGCATGATTGAATAAGGTAAAGGTCATATGTTTTCATAGGTATTATCAGTAAGAATTTATTTAGTTTGCTCATGGTATGCTAAAACAATTGTCAGAGCCATAACCAAGTTGAGATCCAATACCACTCATCTACCCAAGATATTAGGGTCATGAAAAAGGTATCAATTAGAATTAATACCTTTTAAATGGGGAAAAGGAGGTGTGTTGTGAGCACTCCTTATCAAGTATTTTAAATATAGCCATATGTAAACTGAAACTGAAGAATGCCAATAAAATAAATCAATTTTCGTTCGAAATAACAAACGGTCGCATTAATAGTAAAATTTATATGACAACTCATAAAGTCGATACTTCCTCTATTATTTGTGTCGGCACATCAATCGAAATTCCAACCATATGTTCAGACATTCATAACTACTAGTACGCCGGGACAGATGAATGACCCGCGGTCTTTTGGAAGCGATAATAGGCTTGGTGTTATATCATGTCGGCGTGTCAACTCAAACGGGGTACTCACCGACTCATTAATTATAATTTTATTAGGGCGGCATCGTTTGAATACCAACACTATATATATAAGATTCTCCCTACTAGAACTCTCTCTACTCTCTCCTCTCTTCATTCAGAATCCAGTCGTCGATCTAGTCAGTCAGTACAAAGCTAGTTCAGCTTCATTATGAAGCGAATAAAAGTAAAGTTTAATTTCAATTAGCGAAGATGAAGTCTCATCTTCCTACTAGTAGTAAGCGTAGACTCCGTAGAGTTTATCTGAAGTAGCAAATTAATCAACCATATGCAGAATCATTGTGAAAGTGTAATTCATCCGAATTCATCTCAGTAATAACTAAATAAAAGGAATTAATATTTATCAAGAAGCTAAATAATCATATTGCAACAAGTGAACGCGTAATATTATTCGGAAATAAAACGGAATAATTAAGTCTTGATTTAAATATTGTGCATCACTTCAGTGGACGGTAAGAAATCAAACTGTTTATTTGGCAAGGTATATATGTATAGTGTTATAAGAAAATATTCCCTTATTGATTTCATAGTAAAAGGAATTATTGATTCAACAAAAGTAAAATTATTATCAATTGTTTAAAATAACTGAAGAACAGTTATTTTAATTGTCAGCTCATATTGTTTCTCATTTTAAATTATTGTTTATTCAATCCCATTTTGACTTTCTATACATTTTTCTCAGTAAATTATACCAGGTGTATCAATAGTTGTTTTTATATTTTAGAAAATACATATATTTATATTATTACAAGTCTTAATTGTATTATTCTTTCGAAACGATTTGAGATTGGTCTTTGTACTGTCAAATTAAGTTCCCTCGCTTCATTACATACTGGGAGAAACAAGATCTCAAGCCGCTCTGGGAAATTGTTCCGTTATTGGTCAATAGACAGATAACACTCAGTATGTTATAAATCAAAGGTGGACAGGTGTGGTCTTTCAATAAGAACACCCTGTACGTCTTACATCATCGTTATAATAGAGCACCGTTTGGGATAGCTAGTATCCGGCAAAATTCCAAAAAATTATGGAATCACTATTAGGTGGAATACCGGGGGTAGCAATTTTCATTGATGACATTTCAGTGACTGGGTGCAATAGGGAGGAACATATCGATCGTCTGAATTCAGTACTGCACAAATTAAAAGAAGCCGGGTTGAAAATGACTCTAAATAAATGTGATTTTTTTAAATCACAAATATTTTATCTTGGTTTCAAAATTGACAAACAAGGTTTACACACTTGTGAAGATAAATTATCTGCTATTATGAATGCTCCGATACCAGAAAATATCACACAACTCAAATCTTTTTTAGGATTGGTTAATTGTTACGGTAAATTCGTGAAAAATTTATCAACTATTCTACACCCCTTATATAACCTCTTAAAAGGACAAGTTGACTGGTATTAGTCAGACAATTACAATAATGCATTTAAAAAAATCAAGGAAATTCTAGCATCAGCTGACGTGCTTGTTCATTACAATCCGGAGTTACCTTTGAAACTTACGTCTGACGCTTCAGAATACGGGGTGGGGGCTGTGTTAGCTCATATAATGCCAGAAGGTAATGAACGGCCGATAGCTTATGCATCGCGGACGTTGTCGGTTGCAGGAAAAAAGTATTGTCAAATCGAGAAAGAGGGTTTGGCGATTATCTTCGGGTTGTGTAAGTTCAATCAGTATATTTATGGGTGTAAATTCACACTCACCGTTGATCATAAGCCTCTTGTTTCTATTTTTAATCCAAACAAAAACATACCCCAATTCTCGGCAAACAGACTACGTAGCTGGGCCGTGATATTATCTAATTACCAATATAATATTGAATTCGTCAAATCTGAGAAAAATTACGCGGATTCTTTGTCTCGATTGCCGGAAACGGTGAATCAAGAAGAATGGGAGAATGTTGATGAAATTTTATCGATTACTTTTCAAATAACGACAATTTTCTTATCAATTTCAAACGAATTCAATAGGGATGTTGTGTTGTCAAAAGTTCTCCTTTTTACACTAACAAAATGGCCAAATAATATAGAATCTTTGAGGTCATACTATAAAATAAAAAATGATTTGGCCATTGAACATGATTGCCTTTTGTGGAATAACAGGTTGGTAATCCCTTCAACTGTGAGAAATGATATTTTGAAAGATCTCCACTTAACCCACATGGGCGTTGTAAAAATGAAAAGTCTGGCAAGATCATATTTTTGGTGGCCAGGACTAGATAAAAATATAGAGCAGATATGTAGTTCATGTGATAATTGTTCATTACACAAAAAGTCCCCCAACAAGGCTATTTTGAACCCGTGGCCCTGGCCAAGAGAAGTATGGTTGAGGCTACACATTGATTTCATGGGCCCATTTTTGGGAAAATATTGTCTTGTTGTTATTGACGCGCATTCGAAGTGGATAGAGGTATTTCCGATGAATTCTATCACTTCGAGATCAACAATTGATATTTTAAGAACATTATTTGCGAGATTCGGGCTACCTCAGCATATTGTGTCTGCTAATGCGCCTACTTTCTGTTCGAAGGAATTCAAAATATTTTTGTCACAAAATGGCATTCAACACATAACTCCTCCTTCTTATCAACCATCTTGTAATGGCGCAGCGGAGAAACCAGTAAAATCGGTAAAAAATGCTCTGGGCAAAAACAAACATCTGGTAATAAATAAAGCTTTGAATAATTTTTTATTCGACTTTCGAAATACCGATCACTGTACAACGGGGTTGAGTCCGTCACGGTTAATGTTTGGCAGAAAACTGCGCACTCGTTTCGATTCATTATTACCGGGAAACTCTGTTGATTGCGGTGATGCAATATAGAGAAATCACGTGATAAGACAACAAACCAAACAAAAAATATAACACGGTGGTGGAAGATGTTTGCAATTTTCAGATAATGATGCTGTCACAGTTAAAGACTATAGAGGAGCTAGAGTAACTTGGATTAAAGCTCTCATTGTCAAGAAAATTGGAAAAAATATATACTTAGTAAAAATTCCTGAATTAGAGAATTTGATTTGGAAACGGCATCTGAACCAAATAAAAAAAATTCATTTCAACATGTCAACATTACCCACAAGTCATGTGGAAAATTTGTAACAGAATATAGAAATGCCAGTTCCATGTGTTGATATTAGATCGGTATATAGTGATAGTGAATCGACAAATGACAATTCAATGATTAATATAAATGAGGTTCAAAGTAATTTGGTTGGTAGACCTAGACCAGAAATCAAACCTGTGAACCGGCTTAGTTATGATAAGATGTAAATAATGTACATATTTTTTTCTTTAAGGGAAGATATTGTGATGTATAGATATATATATATATATATATGTATATATATATATATATATATATATATTGTTATGTTTTGATGATATAACAAATTATTTGTTATTATTTCGCCCCACACTTTGGGTGCCAATTTGTTATGTATTGATAAATTGAATAATAATAAATGTTGTTATATAATGAAGATTGCTAATAGTTTTCGCTCTTCTTTGTGAGCCACTTGTTATGATATAGATAATTATTTGTGCCCTGTATAATATATTTTGCAATGTAATAATAATTGCTAGCTACGTCACTGTTCTCTCGTCACGTTGCTGCCAATTGTTATCATTTTCCTTGCCACAGCTAAGCACAGTTGGTACGCCTCTTATCTCAGATAGCCGGTTCAGGCAATTGAGCCACTACTTGATATGTCAAATTTCAATTTATTCAATGGTCATAAGTATGATTGTTGATCATTGCAGAAAACAAACGACAAAGTATCAAAAAGCAATTATTTCCTTTATTCAGGAAAACTTAATTTTACCTGGCCTACGAAAAATAACTTATTCTAAGGTGAATCTACAAATATTCACGGATAATCATGAGAAACAAGTCATGGATAGATAGACACAACCTCACTTTTACCTTGAAAGTGAAATTTTCCTTAATAGTTCAAAATAAAGTGAAGTAAAGTTCTTCTGATGTGATATGCGTTATTTGTGAAATTGTTCAGGACGTGATGTGCACTATGAAAGTTTATACCTGTCTGGAACTGTCGGTGTTCAAGATATACCCAGAAATTGGATCCCCTTTCACTCCAATCGCTATCAGGAACTCCAATTCCAAAAAGAAGGAACCATTCCAATCCAAATATCAGCTTTCGAATATTTGTGTATGGTGTACAAATAAGGTGATATTGGTTTTTGCTTATAATGTTGAAATTATTTCCATTTTTCTTTCTCCAAAAATATATCGTGGCATTCGTTCTCAATTTATTTTCGATCTCCTTGTGGCTTTGTTTGTTGTCACCTAGATACCAATTTTGTTCCTCTCCTCCGATTCGAATTTTTGAATTCGCGCACTAAATTGTCACATTTTCACTGTTTATGGTTATGTGTCATGACTTATACATAATACTATTTTTCCATTCTTATTAACTATGTACAAATTTCAATAATAATTGCCTCTGACACTTTCCCGCTCTTATTCTCTTACAATTTCAAATTCTACATGTGACCATCTGTTTCCTGATTGGCTATTGTCATCAAGAAGTTTGCTGTTCTACCATTGGCTGCTTTTAGTTAGCTACAATTTCATATACTGTATGTTTCAAATTTATAAATTTGTAGATCACATTTTATTCAGGAAAATTTTGTAAATCTAGACTTTTTGTTGTCTTGTGAAGAATTATGGGTTGTAATCATTCTGACAGTGTATGAAATTTATTGTGTTATATATATTATTTGGACATTTTCATCTATTCATATCATACATAGGCTTATAAAGGAAATAGAACTTCTAAAATTATGTGAAAACAATCTCTTGAAACTGATAGCTATTTATTAATTATTCTTTTTATGTTTTTTTTTTCTTTTTAAAATATCTAACTGGTTTTTCATAACATAACAATATATATATATATATATATATATATATAATGTGGTAATTATTGACTGGCATATTGTATACAACTTGATTCTAGTTGGGGTTGCAGTCAGGTATAGGGCTGATTAGGAGAACGAGCAATGTAATTGGATTTACGAAAGGAGAATCTACAAGAGAGAAAATGCCGTCTGCAAAGACAATAAAAGTAAAAAAGTTCGTTGAAAATAAGGTGAAATTACTTCTCTGTTCTCTAGTAAGGCAATCTCTTAAAAAAGTTTTGGAGAAACGATAAAACATTTATTTTAATGAAATAAAGTTCATCGGGTCGCAAAACTTAAATGAAACAGTCGGTAGCCCTAACTTTGATCTGGGAATATTGAAATCTTATTCTGCTCCCGATGCATTTGAGTACTTCCATAATTGTTCAAAATAGAATTCAGTAATGTGTGATTCATGTTTGGCATGAGTTGATTCTGAATGTGCTGATGGCAAAATATATTGAAAAAATGGTTTCGTAAAAATTTATTGCAAGTTTAATATGACCTAAGAAACGTCTCCTTGATTGCAAAAATATTTTATTCTCACACACTTTTTTCGTAAAAATTAACAAAATCACTCTTTGCATGATCTAAGTTCCAATAAACATATGACGTGACTACATATTTGTTTTTTTGACTGATCAGCCCACTCGTTTTCCTAATATGGCTTTCGGTTAAATTTCCTGAATTTTTGGGATGTTGTAGATTTTGACTTTTTCGGCAAAAGTGTCCGAGGGCACTAAAAAATCCACCGACTAGTTTTCGAGATACAGGGTGTGAAAGATGAAAAGTGAAGCTTTCTGCTCAGAATTTTTTACAATTCCGATAATTGACAAAACGCTTATTTATTCTGGGAATACCATGCCTCAATGATGTACAATGTCACGTTGATCTCGTTTCCATTATACTTTTTCGTTTTGTGCTCTATAACAGGGTGAACAAAAAAAAAAACCAATTCGATTAATTTTACACCAACCACTGTGAGTTCTCTGATGAAAATTGAAGATTCAATTTAGCCTCAATCTGGATCAAAGTTAATTGACATTATTTTTTTTATACAGGCTGGTTCGAAAATAGGGGTACGTTAACTCCTCGTTTTTTAGTTCGGATAGGGGGAAGCATGTCATATATATCAAACATCCTTCAATGTTAAGAACGTCGTATAGTAATTCCATGTATACAGGGTGAGTAAAAAGATACAGTCCAAGTTTCTTAAAAAATGCGGTTTTTTTCAATGAATACCCTGTATTTCGAGAAAAAATCGGGTAATTTTCTTGACTTTTTGATTTAATGTTCGGTTTGACGAGTCCGATATATCGTCATCAATATCAGCATAGGTCTCCGGACTCGTTTGTCGGCTACATACTTTTGAATGTTCGGATTTTATTGATACCCATATATTCCATCGGAGACAGAAATGTTTTTTTTTTCGAACAACGTAATAAAAAATGGAATGGGGTGGTTTGAACTAATGTATTAGAAATCAATGAATCTCATGCAATTTTTTTGATTTTCGAAGTATATGATATGAAGGAACTCGTTTCCACCCCACTCCAGAGGTAGAGTTGCCAGTGCGTTTTTTTAGTGGTATCCCCTGTAGGCCTATTCTACTATGTATGGAGAAAATACGGTAAACAAGTTTCCCTAATAGTCCAAATGTATTCTCCGATAATTAGCTGTTATTGAAAGGAACATAACATTGATTTTCTGCTGCCCATCGACTCGGTATTACGATAAAAAAGTAGAGTTTCGGAAGTCTGTCTCTAATTTGGTCGTATTTCGTAAAAAGTCATATATTCTGAAGAAAATATTAGTCTCATTCCCAAAAAAAATCACAGAAACGGGTAATCGGAGTGTCTATCATTTTCAGAGGAAACTAGATGAAATGTCTTAAAACAAGAAAATTTTTGATATGAAAATTTTCATTGTTCTATGATTTGAATACCAACATCTGGAGCTCTTCTATGAGTGGCATCGGAAATGAAACCACAAAGACACGTCGAAGGAAAATGAACATCATGCTGGTATCTTGCATATACCAAGAATCACAGAACACTCGCAACATGTGCACAATTTCCTAATGTTCTTGAACCAGATTAGCAGGTACAGTCATAACCCGTAATGGGAGGATCGTCGTCATTTAATTCTGAGTTGTAGGCAAACCATAACATATATTTTGTTGCATTTCGAAACCTAGAAAATGTCCGGAATCTTATGAGGCCTTTCTTGTTCCAAAATATCTTCTCGCCTCTGTAGTTTGTCCTGAATGTAAGGTGGTGTATCTGATACACCCCAATAGTCAGTTCCTCCAAATACCCCATCGTCAGGCGCGGAAAGTTTCGAACGTGGATGTGGTCCAATCCCATCGACCAATCCTATTTTGTAAGTTTTCAGCTTCAAATTTGGCTTCAATAACATCAACTTCATTGAAGCGCTCTAATATTCGTCTAGCAAACTGAATATCGGTCCCTGGCATTGTTATCAGTCGATGAAATCGATTTATCAAAGCACCAGCTATGCGATATAAGTCACCCAAGTTCACAACATGTGTTGTGGATATTGTCCTTTTGAAGAATTTGAAAATTGATTTGAAATGTCCATTTCTGGATTCCACTATCCACCTTGTTTTGGTAATTAACCTAGAACTATTGGCTTCCTTGGTAGTGAATTGTATTTGACCTCGTGCCAGAAATGGGGCATATGGTAATTAATACCAAGTTGAAATAATGGTGTCGAGTCGCGATAACCCCTGTCCACTATAAGAATATCCCCATTCTGAAACCAGGTCCTGATATCTTCGATGTCCCTCTCGAACTCTTGGTTCAATATAGTGGCATCATTATTTTCAACGTCTGAGAAATAGGGTCCTTGAATGGCCAGGATAGGAGTAACAATCACTTCCGGTTTCACTATATGGTCTTTCTTATGGAAACAATAGGATTGCCTGAGAATTCTGAAATTACTATTTTTTTCGATTTTACTATAAGTACAATCAATATAAACTATTGCTACAAATCTTTGTGTTAATGAAATCCTGACGTTAGAAATGATGGGACTGGTGTCCTGGCGGGTGGGATATTGAAATATAACTTCGAGAAAATCATCAGGAATACCCTGACCCAATTTTACGAGAAACGTTAACCAATGTTTTCTGGTAATCTATCTCACATGTCCTCGCACAATAGGATCACATATCACATATAATTCGTTGAACTGCACTTTACTCAATGAAGTAGGAGATATGAATTCTTCATTGGAAAAAAAATTGGTGTGCTCAAAATCTCTGTATTTTAAATATTCTACTGTGAAGCACCCTTTTTTCAGGAACTTGGATAGGAAGAATTTGGATCACGTGATATCTTTGTTCTTTAACACTGATGACTCAGTTTCTAAATTGAATCATATATTGTTGATTGTCACATTATTGAATAAATCCTGATGTTCTATTGTTTTTTGAACAAAATAAATATTTTGATAGTGTTTTCTAATTAAAGGACATGATCAGCAAGTATTCATATTGTTTACATCATGGATATTTGTGGAAAAAACAGATGTTGTCGAAAAAACCCACCATTGAGTATCTGCTCTGGGAATATAGAACTTTTCCTAGAAAAAATATGTTTTTTGTAAATTACACGCTATACATTTTGGGAAAACAGTCACAATGTCAAAATATAAAATAATTAATAAAAAACCTTCTTGAAGACTAGCTTTTATTCAACAATTCTTAGATAGATAACTAATGAAGACTTGAGAATAATCGGAACAAGAAGAATTGGGAAAAAGAATAAAAATGGATCAAGTGCCCTAAAAATTATATTCTCCAATCCCGAGGATGCTATGAAGGTCATCAAGAACAAAAGGAATTTGAATAAAGAGAAAAAGGTATTCATAAGAGCGGATTTAACTCAGCGTCAAATTGAACACTTGGAAAAAGTTCAGGAGGAGATGCAAGAAAGAAGAAGCAAAGGAGAAAATGTATTTATCCGTTACATTGGTGGTACTCCTAGAGTGACAAAAAACTTGAAATAAATCATGCTCCCAGTGATAATAAAATTCATCTATATTATCAAAATGTTGGTGGTCTCAGGACAAAACTTAATGAATTGCAACATTCAATTTTAGGGTCCAGTTACAATATTATTATACTTATAGGAACATGGCTAAACAAAGATTTTCGTAATGAAGAATTGGGTTTAAATGGTTATAATTTATTCAGATTTGATAGAGATGAAACAAACACTGACAAGAAACGTGGAGGAGGTATATTAATTGCCATAAAGTCTGAAATAACTGCTAAAAAAGTTGAAATACAAATGAATATGGTCGAACAAATTTTTGTCATTCTTCATATTAAAAACCATAAAATAATAATTGGGGGAGTTTATATACCACCATCATCAATTATTGAAATCTATGAACAACACGCTTATGATGTTGATCATGTCTTTGAAAATAACAAGGATTGTGAATTCATTCTATTTGGGGATTATAATTTACCTGAGGCTGTTTGGTTCAATGATGATTTTGGCATAAATGTTAACTGTCCAGCAAACTCGCCTGCGATTACATTACAAAACTCTTTTGGTTACTATAATTTCCACCAAATAAATACAGTAGCTAATAGTCGAAATGTCTTACTCGAACCAATGGATTTACTATTGCCAAATAGTTTACACCACACAGCTATTACCTGCAACTTGGAATTCGATAAAGAGCAACAACTTCAATATGAGTAGTTTTATTATGATTTCAAAAATGCAAATTACTTCGAAATTAATAACTTTTTGGCCAGTGTCAATTGGAATAATATACTTGAAAGAAATTTAGATTTAAATCAAGTTATTCAGATGTTTCATGGAGTAGTTTACTCTGCAATTGATATGTTTGTACCAGTGAAAAAATTCAGAACCTCAAATTTTCCCGTGTGGTATAGTTCTCAACTTAAGAAATTAATAATTGGAAAAAAGATAGCTCACAAAAGTTTTAAGGTTAATGGAGACATTAATACTACTACTGAATACTATCATCAATTTAATAATCTCCGAACAAGATGTAAACAACTTCAGACCCAATGTCATCAAAATTATGTTGAAAAAATTGAAAGTAATATTGCTTATGATCCTCGTTGTTTCTGGAATTATATGAACAACAAGAGAAAATTATATAACTTACCCTCCATCATGTTGTCTCGAAGAGGCAACAAGCAATAGTAAGAATGAAATTATGAATCTTTTTGCGAACTATTTTTCCAAAACTTACACTGATGAGAATGTCCTCCAAATTCCCGAATACGGAAACAGAGAGTGTCGGAATGTTTGCAATTATTACATTGAGATAGCAGAAGTCATTGATCAACTTATGTTGGCTCCAGGAAAACTTTCTACTGGCCCTGACGGAATTCCCCTGCATTTCATAAAAAACTGTGTATTCACTCTGGCCAAGCCCCTTCAAACAATATTCAATATCTCTCTATCATCAGGAACATTTCCTCAGTTTTGGAAACAAAGTTTCCTCACCCCAATCCACAAATCTAAACCAAGAGATGGACATAAAGAATTATCGTCCTGAAGTAAGCAATCTGAAATCCACAAATTACTTGACTGCTTGATTACTAAGAAACTTACTTATGACACTAGGAACCTAATTAATGAAAACCAACATGGCTTCACCTCAGGAAGATCTACCAACACAAATTTGGTTAGTTACCAGCATTTTATTTTGAACAGTTTAGAAGAAAGGCACCAGGTCGACTCTATCTACACAGATTTTTCGAAAGCATTTGATAGAGTCAATCATGACCTTCTAATTGCAAAACTCTCTGCGTTAGGCATTGATAGTAACTTTTGAACTGGATCGGATCTTATTTGAGAGGTAGGACCCAATGTGTCAAATATGCTGGCTCAGTGTCATCAGAAATTTCTGTAACATCTGGGGTTCCCCAAGGATCCCATATAGGCCCGCTACTCTTCTTGTTATTTATTAATGATATTTCGGAAGTAATACAACACAGCTGCTACTTGATGTTCGCAGATGACCTCAAACTCTATAGGATCGTTAACAATGTCTGTGATGCCGAACTATTGCAAATAGATTTGAGTAATTTGTCCCGATGGTGTGATATAAATATGCTTCATCTAAACATAAACAAGTGTCATCAAATCACATTTTCGAGGATTATGGATCCAATTCAATACTCTTACCAAATAAAAAAAATTTGCCGCCTTTCTCAGACCTTCCATAAATTGTTGGAGCTGCAGTCCTTTCAGAATATATGGTCTGTTGACGTACCTCAAACCTACATGTAGAACATCTAAAAGGTGTCCATTTTCATTCAGGTGATGAGGGCATACCCTCACATTATCAGGCACAAAAATATCGATCATTACATAAATATTCACTCTACACTCTGTAGATACCCGCTGTATGTTATGTCGAGAATTATATTTGAAACAGGAATTGCTCGAAGTTTGAGTTAATACATTCAATCGGAGACAACCTGGGTCATTTTTTAAGGCTTGAATTCAATTTTGAATTGACAAATTACAGTTGAAACACAACCTTGTGTTGGCAGTGATGTCTTCTTGAGGTCTTCCTGCTGCATAATGAAAAAATGAAGAACTGATAGCCCGACTAGAAAGATTCAGACGTTCAATGAAAAACTCTTCCAAACACACCTATCAATCGATGACAGCTCTGACACGTAAACATTGGAAAATTATTTTGTTCCCAGAGCCTCCTTCGATATAAGACGAAAGAAGTACTCCTTCCGAAAAGTATACTCTAGACATTTAACACCTAATCAAAATCATTCGAACGAAGGAAACTACTGCTGAAGTGATAATTTTTTTTTCTCGACCCCATTTTTTCAAAAAAAACTACACTGAATTAGGAGAATACAAGGTTGTCATTCACTGACCAATCTTCCAAAAGTAATCTTTTCCGAAGTGATATATATTCTCCATTCGCACAGAAGCTTTCTATATAACTTCAATAATTATCATTAATTATAAATTATTTATGAAGCACGAACATTTCACACAATGTTTCATTTTCTAGACTGTACTATGCAAATAAGTAAAGCATTTATAAATACAAACAAACCATATTAATAAAAAAAAGATTACTACGTTACATCAATTACACACTGTATGGTATGACATTCTAATCACTACAACTTCAGTACTTCCAATGTACTAAATACATGTTTCAAAAATGTAATCCAACCTGGATAATTGTTTTACAACTGACAGTAAGTGGTATCAATTTTTAAAAGTCCCTGTATAGAGGAGGTGGGATTTAAATAATCTAACAATTTCAGAAATGACTTCAAGATGAACAACAATTTTTCATACACAATCATCTGTCTTTAACCCGTTATAACATAAATTCAGCTTTTTCCAACCACACTGTATATAATATTTTATTAATTTAATCATCTAAAAAAATAAGGAAACTATGATGAATGAACAAGTATCATAAAAAATCAATTGTGAAAAAGTTCTAGAATTTATAAAAGTCAAATGCTTATACATACTCTTGAACATAATACCCAAAACTCTATTAAATTAGTAACTACAACAATAATGAAATGGTAATATTTGTTGAATGAGCACGTATCATTTAACGAAACTGTATGACTGATGCATAATTGTAAATATTTACACACAATGTGTAGTGTATTCCTTTTAATCGGTAATGTGACCTTTCTGATTATGCAGAATAGAAACTACACACAATATGTTGAACTATTTATTGTTCCCAAAATACGATAGATCAATACGCACATCGATCGTATACTGTCTCTCTCCGTACCTGTTAAGTACTCGCCCAGAGAACGTGCGATTCACATTGCGCCCTAGAACTATATATAATATATATATATATATATATATATATATATATATATATATATATATATATATATACCCGAATTGATGTATAACACAACTTTTCTCATATGTCAGTTGCATGACTTCACGACACTGCGCATGACATCAGGACATTCGACGAAGGAAATCAAGACTTTGGGGGAAACACGACCGAATGAAATCATGACCCTCTTCGATTCAAATATATAAATATTTTTTTAGTGAAAGAATTTTTACGGACTTCGGCAAGAGTCATGCTTTCTACAATCGGGACATTATGTACATTCGTCTATTGCCTGATATGTGTCGCTCCAGTAAAAAAAAAAATTATAAATCTGGGAATCTTTAGTATGGGAAATATAGTTTCTGTCTCTTTTCTTTAGTCTGTCATAAATATATTAACCTAGTAGCTGGCCGATCATCAGTAATTGATAGGGCCATCTAGAGAAAGCAAGTAAGCAAGCTAACCTTATTAGATTTGTATTTTGTTCGAAATTGCAATTATTTCAAATGAAAATTGAACATTTGGGAATAAAAATAGGTAGGTAGGTTTTGCAGTAAATAATGAATATAGTTACGAGCTTCAAAACTTCAACTGGATCAGTGTATTAAAAATAAAGGCTCTGAAAAAAAAATAATACAGAAACAATTTTCATTGGTTCCCAGTGAGAACGAGAGTAAAAACGGGAAAAAACTGTTCTTATCGTTACTCATAAGTACTCGTCTCCCTTTGTGAAAACATTCCAAATACAAAAAAAAACTGTAAAGGAAATATTGTTCATCTCACATTTTAATAAGTGTTTATATATGTTTCACCAAACGTTACCCTTTATGGTAACTATCTATCATTTTCATGGAACTCATTTGCATATTAATAAAGTTAGGTGAGTCAAAACGTTTAAAGTTTTTGGAAATTGCACATAGGGAGTATACCCTTTAGGAATCTTCCTGAATTTTTCATTTCTTTTCGAGAATGTTGCCTTTTCAATATGAATACATACCAAGAAATTATTTTGAACGATAGAAAATAGTGACTAAACCTCAACTCAACTCACTGATGATTCCAAATGAGATTTTATGAACGATTCAGTTCGTAACTTCGAATAAAAATGAGTATACCCGTTATACTATTTCGGTGTATAGGGTAGGTAGGTATTTTCATATAGGCAACCAAGATAGTGGATAAGAACACTTATTCATTTGGACAAATTTATACCTGTAACAGTATTTTTGAAAACGTTTTGAAAAAGTTTACTGTTTTCTGTCAAATCACTTTTTTCTGGCATCTATTTTAAAATAATAGGTATCTGATATAATATCCACCTTTTTCATGGTTCTGTACCTCAAAATGAAAAAACTGAAAACAATGAAGGTCTATTTTTCGCAAACAAGTAAAAAAAGGGTAATGGTATGGAACGCTCATGGCACGAGTAACCTCGCACTTGCTGGATTTTTCGTTTCAGTTGAACCAACTAGAAGGAAATGGCAATTGAGGAGCTGGACGGATGAGAAGAAAAACAGCTGAGACCTTTCCAATAATGCAGAGAATAAATAATTTTCATGAATTCAATAGCACTTGCACCACCAAATTGTTGTCCTAGTCTGTGAGTAACATGTGTTTCATTGAATTTATTATCTACAAATCTATGAATATTTTTTTCTTCGAGAAAGCCTTCCGTACATTTGCTGTCGAAACTTTTTTTAATTTTTTTGTAATGGATTGTTAAAATATATGTTTACACCTATATATTAGGATGTTTTTTTTACGACATTTTTTGTTTGTTTTTTACTCCCAACAGAAAATTTTGTTAGAAAATATGCTGAAAATTTGAGCTCCTAATATTAACATTAAGTACTTTCTCAGAGCATGGAAATATTTCCCATTTAAACTACACGTAAACTTTGATTAATTTTTCTCAAATATCTATAACTCAGCGGCATTTCATGCTATCATATCGTACCAAAGCACGATTTACTCAGGATTACATGCTCTACAAAAGTTCATATTGCGACATAGCTGTAATCTGCACCTATAAGTCACTAAATCTGATTTTTGTAGAAAATTCTTATTTTATTGACGTTACTTCATAAATGACTGGATTTATGGAAAAAAATGTGATTCTTGTAGGAAATTCCATTTCCTACAAGAAAAGTCCTATAAACCAAAGCGCCAAGATTGATATTTCTCGAGATATAAAGCGTTAACTTTGTTTTAATATGAAATTTTTGAGAATTCTCGAATTAAACTTATCATATTACGACAAAGTTAACGCTTTATATCTCGAGAAATATCAATATTAGCGATTCGGTTTATAGAACTTTTTTTGTAGGAAATGAAATTTTCTACAAAAGTTTGCCATTTTCTTTCTTCCATAAATCCAGTAATTCATGAAGTAACGTCAAAAAAATTAGAATTTTCTACAAAAATCAGATTTAGTGACCCGTACAATCTTACAGGTGCAGATTACAGCTACGTCGCAATAGGTACTTTTGTAGAGCATGTAATCCGGAGTAAATCCGGAGTAAATCGAGCTTTGGTACGATACCATAGCATGACATGCCGCTGAGTTATAGATATTTGAAAAAAATAATAAAAGTTTAGGAGTATTGAGAAATCTTTCCACGCTCTGGGAAAGTACTTAATGTTAATATCAAAAGCTAAAATTTTCAGAGATTTTTTTTTAGACATTTCCAACAACATTTTCGGTTGGGAGCAAAAAACAAAAACAATTGTCATAAAAAAACACCCTAATATATATATATATATATATATATATATATATATATATATATATATATATATATAGAAGATTTTTTTCCAGAAGAACCCGCTGGAAGGAAATGGCAGTTGAGACCTGGACAAGTTGTACAGATGGCTATATTACGAAAACATTTTAGTGGTTATAATGCTTAATAATTGTGAATCGAGAGAACATGAAAAATAAAGTATGCAAAAACATGTCAATGTGATTTTCGAATATTGTTGATTGTTTTTGTATTGGACTGATAATTCCATGATATTCATCCATTCAATAATAGACCAATCAATTATGTTACAAAAATACCACCAGGAAACCGACTGTGCCATCATACGAAAGGCGGTTCGTAGTTATATCATGTTATGTTTCCTACTCGCAACTGTCATTGCTTAATTTGTTATGAACATTTAAATGCAAAAAATCTTTTTTGTTTTAGTTTTTTGCTTGTAACATGAAAACTAATGAAGCAATCTAAATGTTCTCGATGGACAAATTGTAGAGAAATAAAATGAGCCCTAGCACGACTATAACGGATTTTTAGTAACGGAGAAAAACCGGAAAAAATCTTTCGTATGGTGGCACAGTCAGTTTCCTTGTGGTATATTTGTCAGGAAAAAATCTCTTTTGATTGGTCTATTGTCACAAATATTATTTTCACTTTTGGGAGACATTTTTTGGCTTTGTCTAAAAAGCTGTAGTTGGCAAAAATATGAATAACTCAAGATGTCACCTCAATTTATTACATTTTTTTAAGAATTATTCCATATACAATATAGGATTCATTTTTACTTCTTTCCAATTCAGTTCTACAGCATTTTTTTGTTTTTGAATTGTATTGAAACGTATGGGGATCCTGCTATAATAGGTACGGTCTCCATTACCTTGACTTGTAAAAGTTGATAAGGCAACCCAGCTCAAGGTTCAGAAGTTATCAACCAATTATGCAGTGAATAAAGGGTTGGTTCAGAGGTGAACAAGAGAAATTAGGCTTTATGAATTCTTATATCTTCAGTGAAGTTAAAATATGATTCAACTTCGAGTATCATCAGATCTGAACCAAATTTAGGATATAGGGGTTTTTAGATATAAGATATATGAAAATCTGGCTTTTCGCAAAATGAAAAAAAATCCTGATTCCCAGATAAATGACGAGATATTTCCAATTATTAATATTTCAATAAACTAGATTATTGCTCCATATTCTTTAAATAAAGATGTTTTGGGAATATTTGTATAATGCTACCTGTAAGTATGAAAATGAGTGAAATTATTCCATTTTATTTTCTGAAGTCGAATAAAATGTCATTATCATACATTTTGGAAACCCAGAAAAAATCAAGCAAATTTCTACAGAAAATAATTCCAAAAAACAGTTTTGAAGATTTTTTTGGTATCATCTCAAACTGAATGTTTCAAAAATATTTTTTTGTAGTTATTAGTACCTACTCAGAATATGCAACACCACTGAATATCATCACATATTGGAATTCTAGCATGATATTCTAGTTCTTGCTATAGAGTCCCTTGATTCTCATAATAAAAACTGCAAGTTTTATTCTTCTCGAATTTTACTGATTATCATCAAACGGGAAAAAATCATTGTTTTGCTGATTTCTGATGTTACACCTATATCTGTATTTTTTATAAAGCACATAATTCATCAACAACAGAACACAACAATACCTATATTGAAACAATTTCGAATAACATGATTTTCTAGTTAGAACGAACTAAAATTGGATTGTGATCAAAATACTTAAATTTTATCAACAAGAAATAGGTTGGATGCACACACATCGGACATTAATTCAATTGAAGCTTTCTTAGGCGGAAAAGGCAAGAATAATGGCCGGCATGTGTAGACCCTTATCATGACTACTGTTTGAAGCTAAGTTTTTGAGGAGAAATACCCTTGTAAAAATTTTCTGGGAATTTTAACCACAATTTTTCAATTTATTCTATTTTCCTAAAAGACAAAATTACGAATATGAAAAGTTGCTAATTGAATGATTTTTTTTATATAGAAATATTTATTTGGTGTATGCAGTAACTTTTCGAGTTGGACTAGAGGGCTGCTCTTCTACACTCGAATAGACGTAGAATTGCTAGAGTGAGAGATTTTTTAAATATGACCAGAAATATCTCAATTTTGGAGAAAAAATGGGTTTTTTGCGATTTCCTGATGTCCTTTCGAAGGAATATTCGCGCCATTGTTTTTATCTCATTCGATTTATTCTAAACTAGAAATATTATTTTTATTTCAGCTAACCTATCCTAAGGATTCAAACTACATTTTTCCCGATCTGAATCAAGAAAATTCTACTTAATAAGTAGTGGAGAATAATTTATTCCGGACATAGAATGCGATGGACACCATCAAAAATTCAAGATGGGGACGATTTTCATGATAATAGTTCAATTAATGCAATTTTTTATACTATACATATATTTATCTATTTTATAGGCAAATTATATAATCATAGGCAAATAGTACTTCTACTGTATTTCTGCTCAATAAGCTACGAATTTATAATGAACATCCGAATTTCAAAACGATTAATACATGCAAAATAGACAAAGAAAAAAAAACAAAATAAATATCACTTCCATGATTGACTTGATTGACTGAAGGGGACCACAGAAGACATGATACATCCTCTTTGAAGTCCTATGTGCCAAGAACCCTTGAGAATTTATATAAATTGGCCTGGGTATGGTAAATAGAATTAATAATGAAATGAATTTCTTGATTAATAAACACATTGCCTTTTAAATTGCTCCAAAAATTATATTTTTACAATTTTTTCGAGAAAAATTATTAGGAAAATTGTGGTTACTGAGGCTGCTCGAACATACCAATTGGAAGGAGTATGCAGAACTTTCATGGCTACGGGCAGTGCTCAAGATGGTTGTGTTCTAAGACATTTTTTCTCAAAAGTAAAAAATCAGGACCCAGCTTGTATATAAAATCTGCAAGTCGCACATCCCATTTCAAAATGTTTGTGTCATGTTTTGTGTGCACATGATTTGTGGCGCTTGCCACATTCATATTTTGGAGGCAAGGGACACTTCAGGAGATATTGTACAAGCATTCCAATGTCCTATGTGCCAGAAGAGTCCAGGCCAACTTATATACAGGGGTATTTTAAAAAAGGACCCATCCTGGATATCCCAGAAAATGAAACTAGAATGGAACATCTGACGTATTATTGAGATGTGTATCGCTTATAGCCTAAGAGCTTGTGACCCCTTTTTTATTATATGTTGGATTCACTAAGGAATTTCGCATGGTGGTACCTTTAGGATAGGTAAATAAGGAGTTGAAAGTTTGTCTGATTTTTTGTTGTACAAATGAGATTTTCTTCTTCAATGTCTGCCAATTATCAAACATTGACAAAAGTGTTTGCCTTTTGGCAAGAATTCTCATATATATGTAATTAAAACGCTATCGAATGTTCAGTACATGTAGAACCAAAGTACCTCAGAGTTGTATTTTAAATATTGAAAATTCAATAGCGTTCTAATTATATATATATATATATATATTATATATATATATATATATATGTATATATATATATATATATATATATATATATATATATATATATATATATATATGTATATATATATATATATATATTATATATATATATATATATATATATGTATGTAATATATATATGTATATATATTTAAGAATTCTTGTAAAAAGGCACACTTCTGTCAATGTTTAATAATTTACAGAAAAAAAAATGCTCTATGGGCAGTACCTTCTATACAAGAAAGTCAGGCAAACTTTCAATTCCTTAATTACCTATCCTGAAGGTACCACCATACAAAATTCCTGAGCGAATCCAACATGTAATGAAGAAGGGGTCACGAGCTCTCCTCCAACAACATCCTTTTGAAAAATTTTAATGGGACCGACCTTGGGAAACCTCATTGGAAAGATAATTTGACATAGAATATGATTATTGAAATTGTACTCCGATATCTTGGTTGGTTCATGAGTTACAGCTTGTTGAATTTCTGAAATTTTACAAGTTCATGGCTTTATTACACGACAAAGCCTGGAGATAGATGAAGGAAAATTTTGTTAGACTTTTTGTTATGTATTTCGATGATCTATTGAAGTTATAGAAGAAAAAATACAGGGCATATAAAAAATACAATTTCAAAATGATATTAGGTAGACAGTAGAAACACTCCAAATAACAAAAAGTCGGATTTTATTTTCATCTATCTCCAGCCTTTGTCAGGTAATAAAATTTCGAAAATTCCACAGGCAGTAGCTAGTGAACCAACCAAGTCTCAGTGCGGTTTCGATAACCGTATTCTCTCATGTGTCACACGGTGGGTAATCCCATTCAAGATTTCCAAGGGGTTGTCGATTGGGGTGAGTTATACTTATCTCAATGACACATCAGAATTTGTTTCCCTTGTACTAGAAAATGATCTGTTTGGGGATTTTCCATTCTAGTTTTATATTCTGAAATATAAAGGTGGGTCCTTTTCAAAAAATACCCCTTTGTAAAAGGTAAATAGAATTATTAATTGAAAATGTCTTCAAGCTACAGTTTTTCAATGTCAGGTGCCCAAAAAAAGTATGGATAAAGGTATTAAACAAATACATCAATTTTTTTCAGTATCTATTAAAAAACATATTATTTTTCTGAAAAACACAATACTCCAAGAATCATTTGACAAATTTAATGTTGCTAGACCTTGGGTGCGAAAGAAATCACCAGTATGATTTATGTAGGAATTATGCAAATAACTATAAATATGAAAAATAGGAGAAATGCGTTTACATGCATGTATCCTATGTGGCTCTTGCCACATTCATATTTTGGAGGCAAGTGGTACCTCAGAGGACATAACGCAAGCATCTTAATGTCTTATGTGCCGAAAAGAATCCACGTCAACTCATATGTGAATGGTAAATAGAACACCAGAAAAACTTAAAAAATTATTAAAAATGCAAAATTCAAAAACAAACTATTTTTTTTTTTCATGGAAAACTCATATTTTTTTATTGATTTTTTCTGGGAGAAATTTCAACTATTGATTCTTCTTTTCAATATTTCAAACTGTTGTATTTAGAATCACCGATAAAACTATTTAGTTTCTTGGGATTATTGAAGTTCAGTTCACAAAATAGCTTCAAGCTATAGCCTTAATGAAAACTCAGTTGATTTTTGAGTTCAATATTGAAAATTTCAAAAGAATTTCTTGGAACAAAATTGTTAATTCAATTGTTGAACCTTTCACATTCCATTGACATAAACACATTGCCTTTTAAATAAACACAATGCTCCGAGAAATATTTCCTAACAATTTTGTTGCTTCAATTTTCTGTTTTCAATGTATTTTATGTCATGCTGCAAATGGCTGCGAATAATTTCTGACGTTTTAGTTCTAAACTCCGGTATATTCTCAATTGCATCTAAAAGCTCCAATTTGGGAGGATAACTAAGTTCGGCAGTCCTCTCATAGTATTTTCCAAAATGCTGGCGACACTTCACTTTTTGTGGGGTAGTTCTTCTTTTTTCGTTCGGTGTTTCTAAAAACAATAAATGTATATTTTTCGATTAATTTTTTAAATTGTTTAAATTTTCCCTTATTAGGCAAAATTTGTGTGTGTATGTTTTTGTGGAGTGTATATAGTTTAATAATTCAAATTATAATTCACGTGATCATGGACTAGCATTCCAGTCATTTGATCATGTTACCAATCAAATATATATTTTTATAGTCATACCATAATCACATCATATGTGTTAAACATTCATTCATTCATTCATTAAATTCCACTAGGAGTGAGACCCGTTTCTTCGCCTTCCCAGTAGAAGAGGGGAGAGAAACTACCGTTAGGTTCATCTCAGCCCCAAATCCTAAAGGGAGGATCCGAAATTGGGATACGCCCAATCAGCGCGCTAGGAGATCCCAGCTACCGTTATAACTCAGCCACGGTGGGGCCGCTTGATAAAGCAAGCTACTGGCTATGGGATGTCAGTGCCCGAGCGGGTCAATGCGCCGCTCCCTGCCGAGTCAGCAGGGAATACAATCACCTCAACCCAAAGGTGAAGGACTCCTCCGTCTCTACCGAATTACGGTATTGTTTTCCATTGTTCCACTATCTAGCACCACGCCCCCCAGAGGCCAACACCTGCTGATGAGACACCGCGGACGGTGGGGCTCCCTCATCCCCTGGGTACCTATGTTAATGAGACTGCCATCGCATGCGGGGGCGAATCCGCATCAACGAAGTCATTCTCATCAGCGTTTGATGGGTCACCGCCGCATTAGGTTTTCACCCTCTGCTACTCGTGTAACGTTCGACGAGTAACCGTTCGCCTGAGGGTTCGCCATGACTTTCGCCATGACTACTAAGCAAGCTACCATGTTACCGAGAGGGGACCTGGACTTTACCCAGCGGTGTCTGGGATCGTCACAGGCACTCCCCTCCCGACGGCCTAGTCACATGGTGGGGCTAGGCCCAAAATATGTTAAACAGTAAATAAATAATAAATACATTTTCATCGCACAACATTGAAAATAATAAAAACAGGGAAAAATTTGTTTTCTTTCTATTGCCAGAACTTATAGCACTTCACAAAAAAAAGTGAAAACTAATAATTTATTCAAATATCACTTTGTTAAATATTGGGACACGCTTGCATAAAAATTATTCGACCAGTTATAACTTTCTACATCATATTACAGCAAAGTTTATGATGAATCACCCTGAACAAGCTTTTTTAAATATTATATAGAATGTCCATTTTTATTCATCATGCCCCATGATACGCCTATGAATAATATCCGAATCAGAAACGACAGTGTCTTCATTTACCTATCTTGCTCCCACTAGCAACGTCATCCAAATGACTTTCCTGTTTTATTCATAATATGAAATTGCTGAATTACCACTACTAAAGTTGACTATTTTGCACTATTTGTTCAAATGTGGCTATTTGCCACCCATTTCAAATTGCTGTCGATCTGAACAAAATCGTCTTGAGATTCGCTTTCAATCTGAAATTGAACAGTTTTCTTTGTTTCTGTTGAAAGGAAACATAAGCATACATTCATTTATTTTCTTGAAGTATCAACAAAAAATCTTTTTCAGCTCCCTAATAAGTCTGATCGTTTCAGAGTGCAATTGTTGATAAAAGATACACATTTAACGCCCACTTCAAATCCTAATGATACTTATATTGGAAGACGAGCAGGAGTATTATTGAGAGGATAATAATCTCAGAAAGTTTTTTTTAGGGCTAGTGATCAATAATGATCCCTTTATCAACCAAGGCTATTACAAAATGAATAATATGTATGACGTTGCTAGAGCTCGCCCAGGAATAAAAAAAGCATCAATAGCCTCCCCCCATCTGATTAATTCACAGTTTTTATCGAAGGCACCCAAAGGGAAGCTAAGACAAAAAATTCGATAGGCCTACCATGGCTAGACCAAATAATATGTCATACATATATCAAGTTACCTGAACGTCTTTTTATGTCTGCTCTCACCCATGTCTGAATTTGATTAGGAGATCGATCTTGAAGATTTTCATTTTCTGCAGCCTCAACACATTCGTGAATACTCCCTATAGCCATAGTTATTCTTGAACATTTTTCTGATATGTCTTTCTGGAGTTGTCTATGTTTTCCTTTGATTACTTCGAAGCGGCATTCTACTAAAAGGACGCCCAGACTTTTTCTGGCAAGATGTTGTCGGTGTTCTATGAATAGTGTTTGTGAGGTTTCTCACTGAAGGTGTAGATAGTAGTTCAGATGATGGAAGTAAAATATCAGTTTGAGATTCTTCAAGAATAGTCGACAAATCCAATGAATGTGTAACAGTTTTGCGTTGGCTTTCAGTGATCTTCATTTCATTTTCACAGAATTTTTCAGTTTTTTATTTTTTTTTCCGTGACAGTCATCTGTTTGCTCGTTTTTATCCATCCATGCAGGTGTCAATTCTTTTGTAACCTCAGCAACAGGTTGAATGCTATCTGAAAATGTTTCATTGGCAAATCCAGGACATGCCATCAAGATGCTTCCCATTAGACAAACATCATTTTGTATTAGAGGTTTTTGGTATATATTATTGTGAATTTGTGGCCATAAATTTACCTATGGCATTTTGATGGCCATTATCAAGGCGCGCAGTAGAACTGGCAAGATAATATCTGCATTTTGTTGCAGTTAATTTATCACTGTCAAGATTGTGGACTCTACAGAAAGATTTCAGTTCTTCGGCAGCTCTCCAATATGGGTATCTTTTAGTTCCTGGATCTGCAAATGAGTATTTGTTCTCTCTGGCGACCCCTGCCTTCTCTCGATATTTCAGTACCAATGACATTCCTCTCATGTGTTCTCTAGAAAAAAGAATGGAGGCTGCTTGATTCAACTTCCCCCTTGTTACACATCTTGCAAGGATATTTGCTAAACTCTTGTCATTCTTTTCCAACGTGTTCATAAATTCATTGTCAAGAACATTACCTCTTTGAAATTCAATAACCTCTAATCTCTCTATATCACCTGGACGTTTTCGACAAAAAATTGTATATCTCAAAATATATTGACTCAATTTTTTCCAAGCCTGTAGATCATAATTGGTACTCAATATTTGATAATATTTATGGATCTCATTGTTAATGATGTTCAGCAGGTTATTTATTTCTTCTGTGGTTGGTACAACAATCTTTCTCTTTCGTTGGTTATCCAGTCTCTTTTCTGTTGCTCCTTTTGTAAAATCTGCATTTTTTTGCCTTTCCAGTAAATATTGAAATCGTTCAACCAAACGCATTTTGTCATCATCATTTTTCTGATTGCTTCACATTTCAAAAAAGTGCCTCATTATACCACAAGCAGCATGTACAACTGATGGATACTTGTAACCTCCTACTTCAAAACCTGCCATTTTCTGAACGAAATTGTCATAATGAATGGCATTTATTATATATTTCACTTCGGTAATATTTGAATCATTTCTGGACATATCAAGGAAAATTCTTGCAATTAATCTAAAATTTTGAGCAATCATTTTGTCATGATGCTGGTTTGTTAAATATTTAGGCGCATAAATATTTCCAAAGAGAACCAATGCTTCATCTTGAGTTATAACTCTGAAATAGTTTTCATTCTTCATATGAAGAGAAACCATTTTCCTCAAAAAGTGGTTAGCCTTGGGGTGAATTTCTGCTAATAATACTCGACTCATACCTTGATAAGTACCAATTTGTGGATTTTAAATTTACAATATAGTCTTATGTGGTTCCTTAAGTTGTCCTTACTATAATATCCTTTGCAAAAAGGGCAACAAACTGTCTCAGATTTTATAATTTTTCCCACTGTGATCATCTTTGGGTTATTGATGTTGTAGGATTGATCGCCTAATTTTCTGATTTTTTCTAAAATTGTGTTTCTATCCTTCGAACCTTGGAAAAAAATGTGGTGTGATAATATTGCAGCAGATCAATATTGATGTTTTGATTTCAAAATGATTCCATTTCAGAATCAAATGTGAATAGCTAAATCTTTACAGAAGGCTTTCATGAAATTTTAAACAGACAAAAATGGGACAGAGTAATTCAGGATCATTTACATATCTGTTTATCATATTTTTTAAACGGAAGTTACAATTGGTATGGTAAAAAATCTTACTGGACTGCTTATTCCCCAATAATTAACTTGATACACCTCAAAATTCTAGCAGGGAAAATTTGAAACAAAAAAATTGTAGGAAGTCATGTTGAGAGAGATATGAAGTATTCGAGGCCTTCAAGGAAGAAAAATATATATGTTAAAGGCATATATTTCTTTTATTTTTATGTGTTCAGAGTGCCACGATGGATGGTTGGAAAATGGCAAAAATTGATAATTTGCAAATTTTATCAATTTATACAAAAGATTCGGTATGAAAAATGCAAGAAAGCTCATGTAATTTTCTACAAAATATGCTAACCAAAATTTTCATCATAAAACAGATAATACAGTGAAATAGTACATTCTCGCGTACATGAAATCAGGTAGTAGCGATTTTTTCACACAATGTTCAGGATTACGTATAGGTACTCTGGTCAAGTTTTTGACCTCGGGGCCCCTCCAGAACCAGCCCAAAAACTGCAATTTTTTGGCACTTTTTTCTGTTTTCGGCCATTTTGACCATGAAGGAGTGATTTTTCGACCATGACTATAAATAGCTTTTTTTAACAAGATAGTATTTGCTGTAGACCCAATAGTTTCCAAGATACGGTTCTTCAAAGTTTGGTGTTTTTTTTTTTCAAATTTGCAAATTTTCAGCAATTTCTCTTGTTTTTCATAAAATCGCCCTCGTATCAACACAATTCACTTTCATATGGTTCAGCGAAGTAAATTAGCAGAACAACAAGAGTTCTGCGGAATTTCGGCAGTAGGACCGCCTTGACTATGGCATCATATCTATTATGGATCACAATGCCTGGGAAAAATAATTTAAAGAATCGGTGATTTACCGTTACCCCAAAAAAAATATTTAAAATTGTATATTCCACACTATCCTGTTTTTGGGATGAATTCTGAAGTATTTTGGTGAAAAATGATCTATTCTGGGGATAGATAGATTAAATTTTGATAGTTGAGCCCACTTGAGTGAACGCATCGCATTTATTTTGGAGATAAATATATTATATCAATTATGAAAAAATGTTCAGTACCTATACATAATTCTTTTTTGAGAAATTTTGTGGGGACCCTGTACATCATATTTCATAAACCTGGTAGTCTTCAATGGACAATAAACAATCAAAATAATATTATTTCAATGGTCAATAAGCATTCGAAATAATTTGACAGTGAACAATGGGCAATGAACATTCGAAAAAGGATTTGGCAGTCTCAAATGGACGATTTAAATTCCAAGGCCAAGGTTTAAAACCCCTAATTTGGCATACATTAAAAAAGTTAGGTCCTTCCGAAATAAATATATAATTTTTAGCAATTTGTTTATCATATGGATCACACTCATCAATAATTTTGCTGTATACATCATAAGAGTTGTAATTGTCTCATTTCCCTAAAAATTATCCGTTGTTCAATGCGGATGTTTTGTTTTCTGAAATGTGTATGTATGATAGGAGTGGCGATTTTTTTAATAATTAAAGGTCAACATTGCGTAGAATAAATAACGGACGTATGCAATTTAAAAGCTTAGGAGTGCTGAATGATCAAATAATAAATATGTTGCATCAGAATCATATCAAGTAAGCAATCGAGGTTATTTTCGATGAATCTAGGAAATGAAAGGTGTGTAAAGCAGAACCTTTTGGAAAAGGGAAAATGAAACAATTTCTAAATTGCAGGAGAGATTTCAATACTATATAAATACAAGAGATTATTAAAACTAATGATATAGTGAACACATTGATTCTACTAGATATTTATTATTATTATTAGTTACTTTGAGATTGTGGGAGTTGAATTTCCAGGTACATTTAGATTAAAGACAAAGAAAAAATCATATTGAGTTACCATTATTGTTTATGAATATAAATAGCAACTCACATAGCTGTCACAAAAACTCTAGCGAAAAATGATCAACAACAACGAGGGGTAATAATAATAATAATTTTGTGTGTGTTTTTCAATCATAATATAAACATGTTTTTAGGGTTCTAAGGGTGATGAAAACGAACGAAACTGCTTTTATACCAACCAGAGCAACTTTTGAATCTGCTGGTTGAGACATTAGAACTCCATTTGATCTTTGTATTCCTGCTAGGGAACGATTACTCGTCAATAGTTCGTTAAAAATGGAGCTTCCGACTGGGACGTACGGGAGGCTAGCTCCACGATCTGGTTTGGCCCTAAAGTATGGAATAGACATATTTGCAGGTGTTATTGATTATGATTATACAGGATCAATCAAAATATTTTTATATCATTCATCAAATCAAGAGAGGAGATAAAATAGCTCAATTGATTTGTGAACGATATTGTATACCAATTATTGAAGAAGTTGAATTTTCAAATACCACTGAGAGGGGTAAAAGAGGTTTTGGTTCTTCTGACATCCCTCCAGAATAATTTTTGAAGTTGTTCTCGATGATAAAATATTTTAGTATTATACAGTTCATCCAGGAGAAAGCACATATTTTGTTTTATTTGGAAAAAAATGTTTTTTTTGGAATCAAATTTTATAATTCTGGTAGCTATAATGAACGGAATTTTATATACAAATGTACCGAAAAATGCTCGATATATTGCAGTGTGCTTCGATATGAAAAATATTGAAGAAGAGTGTAACCGAACTTCTTGGAAACTATGTATGCAAAAAGAAATACATGTAATGTTTTATATTTCATGTTCAATTTTAGTATTAGTAATTATTATATTTATTACGATTTTTCTAAAAATAGTTATAAAAAATTTAAGGTATACCTTTCACTCGAGAATTAATCCTTGATTACACGTATAATGAATGTAAAGTTTAAAAATATAATCGAAGTGAATGTTTGATTGAACCTTGGAAAACGTCACCTTTTTCTAGCGATATAAAAACAATGGAAACAAAAACTAGAGTGTCAGTCAAAATGAATTTATTTAAAGACAAACGAGATATATTCTTAGGTGAACGTCGGTTCTATTTAAACCCCAATGACTCCCAGTATGTGTCGGTCTGTATATCAGTGCATCTAGGTTATGTCCCTTGTGTTGTGATATCCCAGATTGAAGGTGAAACTTTGGTATTCACTGAAAAGGAATGGACTGAGTTGGTGAAAATAAGGAAGCTATTAACAGATTGCTGGTATCAACAGAAAATGCAGATACAATAGACGTGGGGAAATTTGCAGTGGAATTTAAGCAGTGCCAAGCAGATAGTATCAGAATTTATAGTGGTGATTCTAGTATTCGTTTAAATTGTGAATCTCCTCAAAACTATGGATTTTTGTACCTAATCTTCAATATAGAATGGATGTATTGAAATCCTTGAGATTTGATATGGTTATGAATATGCTGCAATTGGGTGTGAAAACGGAAATAATCAATAGATCTTTGAAGGTTCTTGATTTTATTAAAGTATATACTTTGGAATTGGAAGTAACATATCAGCATCCAGAACTCCTTCAAAAAGAATAATTATTTTAGATATGGAAAAAAAAGTGACGTTTGGTAAAGTAGAGATTTATTTACTCTACTCATGGAAATATGCCTATCAATCTGCGAGACAAGGACCTTGGGAAACAGCAACTCGTGATCGTGAACGATTCCAGCGTCGCATTAGGGAAGCAGCCTCTATTTTAGATTATATTTTACATGGAAGACATAGAAAAAAGGTTTATAAAAAAATAAAAAACGTATATTGTTAACTGTTCTTTATTATTTTTTTCTAAAAATACATGTATATTTAAACTAAATCCTTTTTATTTATCCAATAATTATGTGATGAATTAAAACCTAACCATTTAACGTATAGGTTGTTGGCTCTTCGACGTAAAACTCTCTCCACCAGATGAATATCGGGGTATTTGGCTTTCTGTAATTCTTCAGTATAAAATCCCCCCTGAATTTGCTCCTTGCTGCTATCTAAAATATATGTTGTGGGATTAGTTAACTTTACTTGTTTGATTTTAAACGCTTCAGAGGTCCAGTTGGGCGTATACGATTTTGTGAAGGCATGTCGATATCTGGATATACGAACCCAGTCTCCTTTTCTGAATTTTGGCTTTTTTGGGTCGACAGTTTTCAAATGCCAGAATGAAGTTACAAATTTTGCATTTTTAACATTTATTTCACTGAGTATGGCACGAATTGTAGAATGCCTGGTGTGGTTATATTTTTTGACAATTTCAGGAAGAATATTGAGCCATTTATAAGATCCTTGATGACTGAATTGTTTCCATAATGATGATTTTAGCGTTCTCATTACTCTTTCGGCAATACTAGCTTTTAAATTTGAAAAAGTACTATAATGATTTATACCATATTCCTGCATCAACTCTTGAAAATCTTTGTTGTAAAATTCTTTTCCCATGTCAGTTTGTAAATTTTTTGGTGGTGTAGTCATTTGAGATAATACAGATTTCATGGCAACGGTAATATCTTTTCCAGTTTTTCTTTTGACTGGTAAGGCCCATACATATTTACTAAAAGCATTGATGATCACAAGAATATAATTATAGTCCCTGTTTTCTTTTGAAAATGTATTCATAATAGCCAACATTTTTGACAACATGTCTCCTTTTGAAATTAATTCTAACTGGCTTATGAAGTTCTTCAACAACTTGTGCCTTACTCATTTTTAACTAACGGACACTGTAATAATATCTCAATACAAATCGTTGGAGTTGTTCCCAGTTTGAATATCATTTCATCCCCCTTGGCGATGGATTTGTTTGTTAATTGTCGAAATTTTAAAGATGTATTATTTATTAAAACTTCTCCATCATCATCATCATCATTTTTATGTGCTTTCTTAGTAGACATGGGAAATTTGAAGGCGATAGCTTCATCTCCACCATGATGTGGAATGCTTTCTATCTTTGCAGACATGGGAAATTTAAAGACTAAACCTCCATTATCTAACACATAATATTTTTTATTCAAACTATTTTTTCTCTCGCCTTTTAAACGGATCAAAACCTCAACGTGATAATGAAAGAATCGCAAACATAAAAGGGATAATTCGATTGGGGTGCTTGTGGAGGTGAGGTTAACACAGCTTCTTCTTCAGAAGAAGAAAAATTGTTGGATTGTAAAAAATGCTGATTGAATCTATTCAAGGGCATTACTGAAAGTTTCAGCTTTGGTAAGAATGTTCAAGAGAGAAAGAGAGAGAGTGTGTGTATGGAATCGTTAACAATTCAAATGTGAATCAAGTGGGGAAATGTAGCATATATATTGGGATTGGTATGGTAGAGTACACACAATGAGTATGTACTCAATAGTTCAGAAACGAATTTGTTGTATTTGTAGAACTATTAAGCTTCGATATTTACAAGACAATCATTTTGTGAGCCGGCCCATTTTGGTTATTGGCTTTTGTACGGGGTGCATGCAGTTGAGACCAATCAAAGTGATTAGTAGATTCAAAGACGATCCCTCAGGAATATTGAATTCATCTGTGCATAAAACATTTTGAAAAAAAAAACAAGTAGATGAGAAAGCGGAAATGGAATCGTTTCAAATCTGGCAACACAAAGAGAAGACGAATAATTGTGAAGAGGAGGAGGAGGAAGAGAAACAGAATCAAAATCCTTATTATGTGTCAGATCTTAGGACGATTATAAATCTTCAAGAAGAGAAGATTTGGGAAGAAAAGGTTTTCAAAAATAAAAATCGTTTTTCATCGAAGTGAATAATTTTTTTTTTCTTCAACGTTGTATTATTTATCTTTTTCCAAAGAACATTGAATTACAAATTCAATATAAAAATTATTTGATGCAAGTTTATTTGTGGCAGCGGTGGTTCCTAGGGGAAATTGAATAACATCACCTCTGTTGAGAATGCTATCGTTCAATAATTTGTGCAAAGAATCGTTTTGATTCCGATAGGATATTTGTAATGTATTGGGAAAACACTGAATATTTTCAACTTCACCTGTAACAGGAATCATATAAATGGTACTATTATGATCTATATAATGAGTTTCACTGGAAGATAAGTTTTTAGTACCACGAATAGTTAATATACATTTACTATGAAACTGAGCTGGTTGACAAATATAAAATGAAATATCTGTTGGTGGTGATGGTGGTTGTATTGCTGTTACAATATCTTTTGAAGAAGTAGAAGTAGTGGTGGTTGTTTCCGAAAGGAAATGTTGATTGAATTTGTTAAGAGGCATTATGAATACTAATACAAAAAACGAAAAGTTGATACATTTATAAAATTATTGAACCTTCACGTAACTCTTCAATAATTGAAATAATTTCATTGTTGTGGGCGGTAGTGTTTCCAGCTGTTTTGGAAGCGACAAGCAAACGTAATCTATCTACAAGTTCGTTGTAATCATCAAAATATTTATAATCAATAGGTTTATTATCATATTTCATCATTGTCATTTTAACCCCCTTCCCTTTTCTTGTCATTTTTCTGGTGAGTACGCCCCTCAATAAAGATGATGGTACTAAACCAGATCTTCGTCGAGTTTTTTTAAAATTAGATTTTATAATGTAAAGATACTTTTCTTTGACGTCATCAGGAAATTTTCTAATTGGCAAATCGGCATTATTATCACGACGATATGCATTCGTCCTTTTAATAATATCTGCATAATTTTCAATGTCTTGTTTGGTGTAAGTAACGGGTTTCTTTCGAAAAAGTAACTCATAAAGACCCTCAGTTCCATTGTAAGTGATACCTTTCACATTAACATTGGATCCCATAAAGTTAACTTGTGAATCTCCTATGAAAAATTTATCTTCTACCGGATTATGGAAAAGACCCAAAATATGATCATATTCATTTTCAGTATCTTTTATCATGCCCTCAATGTATTCTCTGGGTAATGGCGTATCGAATTGTTCAAAGTATTGGTGAAGAACGTCTGGATTTGTGATTGTCTGATAAAATTGAGATAGGGTGTCATCGATAAATTGATCTTCTCTTGTTCTCTCTGGCAATTTGCCCTCCTCATTGCAAGATTCGTGAGTTTCTTCCTTCGTTCCTTAAAAAACTCGGCAGATCCATCATTGGAGTTTCATGTTCGGAAGTTGGCGAAAAAAATGCTAATTGATTATATGATTTTGGTGATGGTGTTGTTGTTGTTGTTGTCTTGAATTTCTCCAACTTTGGAGATTCACTTTCTTGTTTGATCGTTGTGGATTCCGCTGCTGCTGTTGCATCACCCAATGTCGAAACCAATTGTTTTAGAGATTGGGTGATGGGTTGATATGATTTTTCCAAATGAGTTTGTGATCTCGCCGTGTTACCCCTTATAATTTTATACTTTTTTCTCAGTGCGTGTCTAGCTCGAACAAGTTGTTGTTTAGCTAATTGGGGATCCATTTCAACTACTGCGAATATGTTTTAAGAATTCATCTTTATATATGAATATATGTATCGAAGCCCTTTCTATACCTACCCGGAGACAAATCACAATCTTTATCATAACATAACAAAAAAGTAAAACTTTTTCTTCCAACAACGAGATGCTACTTCTTTGAATTGTTGAAAGTCCATATCGATATTTGCATGAACATCATAAATATGTTTCAAATTTGTGGTGTCTTGTGGAAATATAATCAATAAATTTGCGTTGTCGCGAATGAGTTGTTTTGGGATGGCTGAATATGTTTGACAAATATAAAAGCAGTCTGCTTTCCTATGTCGGCCAAAGGAAAAATAATCTTTGATTAGATTTTGATCACAAGTTGCAACATCATCAAATGTTATGATGGAATTTGTTTTAATGTTATCTGCAGAAGGTACATCTTCACTCTTACTATATTCATAAAATCCAATTCCATTGAGTGGTTTGAGCAAAGTACGTAAATATTGATACTTGGGCTGAGTCAATGATTTGGAGTATAGATAGATATTTTCGAATCTTAATCCATTAGGATGTTACAACATAATATTTGTTTTACCAGATCCACTACTACCCACGATTAACCCACGTTTAGAAACACCCCCGAATAGTACACCATGTTTTCCTTCAACATTTTGCTCATCACTATTGAAATCATAATCGTTGAAGGGCAGTGAAACGTTCTGTTTTCGTAACTTCATAGTGACTGAGAGTATATATATATATATATATATATATATATATATATATATATAGGTGTGTCGACATATATAGCAGATTAGAATGGTAAAGTCTGAAAAAGGAGCAAGATGTCACCGAAGAAGAAGAACAAGACAAAGAGGCAGAGGTTTTGTCAACTCATTAATAGATGAATTACCTTTCGAGTTCCATCTACCGAAATACAATTATTGTGGACGTGAGTGTGATCAACTTTATTGAGGTATTTTTTATTTGACCATTTTTTCTATAGCGGGCACCAGGTTACAACTTCGATTAGAACGTAAAGATTCTGGTATTAATTATCTGGATGACGCATGTAAAGAGCACGATATAGCTTATTCTAAAAGTAAAATCCTCAGTGACAGACATCGAGCTGACGAAATATTGGAAAATAAAGCTTGGGAAAGAGTTAAAGCGAAAGACGCCAAAGTAGGAGAAAAAGCAGCTGCTTGGTTCGTAACGACTGCAATGAAGGGAAAAACTTGGAATGGGACTAAAAAAGAAAAAAGCGACATCGACGAAAAAACAAACACGAGTTATTCGTGCACCCAAAAAAGGAGGATTCCTTCCATTTTTACTACCATTGTTGGGAGCACTTAGAGCAGTGGCGGGTGGCAGTGCGGGCATTGCGAAAGCGGTGAACGATGCTAAATCCAATCGTGAACCATTAACGGAACAAAAAAGACATGATGAATTCAAAGTTGAAATTCCCACAGGGTCTTATGAAACTGAAGAGATTATAAAAATAATAAAGGATGAAATGTATCGAATAAGAGGAGGAACTATTATCAATATAACAACAGACTCAAAGAGATTTACAATTTCGATTAAAAGCACCGATTGGATTTATTTCAAAATCGATCGTTCCATTGGAAATCTATTGGGATTTTCAAAAATCAAACTCGAACCCAACAAACATTATACCTCAACAAATAAAGTTAATATTTCAGCAGTCAATACAATTTGTATAGATTGTAACATTGCAGTAGGATCATTTCTGCATGGAGAACCTGTTCATCTAATCCATAACTTTTTTCCACAAGTTCCAAATGGCTATGAAATAGTAGAGCAACCACTAACAATACTTTATTTTCCCGTCAGTATTAAAACCATCAACAATATTACCCTGAGGGTGCTCGATCAAAATAGTAATTTAGTGAATTTTCGTGGTGAAACAATAACAGTTCGTTTACATCTTAGAAAAATCGAATAGATATGGTGTTACAATTCCATCGATTTCAACTTCCATACAAAAACTATAAAAAGCAGCAGTGTCGTACAAAGAAGCCACATGCTTTTTCAACGCCATTGAAAACGCTAACATCCGAAAATCAACAATTTTTTAATTCTCTCGGTTTTTACGTCCTAGTATAATGGATTTGTTGAATGTAACAGGTCAACCTTTTAGTGACACGACCATTGAAGATTATCAATTTCATACTTATCAACCATACAATGCTGGAGCCCTCAACTACAATGATGAAGTTAGGATTTCCGTACAAGATTTAGATGCATACACACTGCCATGTAACAGCCTCATTTACATAGAAGGCAAAATATTAACGGATCAAAACAAAGTGTCTACCAAATTTGAATTCATTAATAACGGCATAGCATACTTATTCAGAGAACTTAGATATGAATTGAATGGTGTTGTAATAGATTCTGTTCGAAACGTTGGTCTAGTTTCCACATTGAAAAATTACCTATCGTTAAACGAAAATGAAAGCAAGCTGATGCAGAATGGGGGTTTCCAAAAAATCAACATAAACTTTTAATTGATGATAAGGGAAACTTTAATGTATGCATACCTTTAAAAATGTGGTCGGGATATTTCGAAGACTACCGAAAAATTATAATGAATATGAGACAAGAATTAGTTCTTCGAGAAAAAGATGACATTGATGCTGTTATTGCCACAGATAATTCGGAGAAACTAAAAATTCAAATAACTAAACTACATTGGAACGTACCTCATATAACACCGAGTATAAATGAACAACTATGTTTGAATAAAATGGTTCGTAGTAATTCAGAATTACCCATCAAATTTAGAAGTTGGGAATTAATCGAATATCCCACACTGGATGATTCAACTCGACACACTTGGTCTGTTAAAACTTCAACCCAATTGGAGAGTCCTCGACATATCATTATTGCTTTTGAAGATGCATGCAAAGGTCAAATTTTGAAAGACATGAGTAAATTTAATCACTACAATCTAACAAATGTACGAGTATTTTTGAATAGTGAAAGATTTCCCTATCAAGATTTAAATTTAGATTTTGATGCCAATCGATTCGCATCACCAAACGAAATGTTTGCAAACTTTCAAGAGAGTTATTATCACATCCAAACCAACCAACCCATATTCAACCCCAAAGAATTCAAAGACAGAGCTCCAATTATTCATATCGATTGTTCCCATCAAAAGGAAATTATTCCTAATAAGAAAATAATAATAGAATTTGAAACATCAAAACCTACGGGCAATAATGTGTCTGCATATTGCCTAATATTACACGAAAAAGAATTTTATTACAATCCCTTAAATAAAATAGTGCGACAATGAGTCGTCTCACTCAGTCAGTTGATAATGTTACCTCAATACAGATGCAGGTTAGTTCAATTCATCCGCCAACTGACACAACTCAAAGCCGAAATTGAATATTTAGAGAAGAGAAAATTGGTTGAGCGAGAATTGAAAAATCTTCAAATATGAGATTAGTTATCGATTTTCAAGGCTTTAAAGTGGAAAATAACAAATTTGTTGTGAAAGAATTAGCCTGTTTCGATGGCCATCGCCGTATTAGTCATTACTTGTTCAAACCGCCATTTCCCTTCAATAATCTATCACATGACTTAAAAAAACAAGCATTGTGGCTAATGAAAAACCACCACTACATAGATTGGAATGTGGGTTTCACTCCTCTACATCAATTTGGAAATATTATACAATATTTTACCCAAGGAGCAGATGCGGTGTATGTAAAAGGAAGAGAAAAATTCAACTTCATCAAGAAATATTGTAGTTGTCCGGTTCATGAATTGGATGAACATCCCCCTTTGAAAATGGAAGTGTCAATGTGTTTTTACCATAATAATAAAGATAAATACGTATGTGCTTTATCAAATGTATACTTTTTGTACACAAATTTCATAATGAATGATGATAAATAAATGTATAGAGAAACAAGTTGAAACTTGTTGAAAATGAATAAATTATTTTTATTCTCCCCTCGATTCCTCCACAACATTTTTGATTATATAAAAACATAGAAATGTATTAATGCAACCAGTATATTGAAGTGCACCTTACTTTATTGCACCACTATAAGCAGCAGCAGCAGTAGACTTTTCCAAACAAAATGAATCAAGAAGCATGTTACTGTATTCATCCATTGAAGGACCATTGTCATTTCAAACGGAGTTTGCATCATTTTAGTGAAGAAGTACTGGAAAAGTTTCCTCTACAATATTTGATTGAGAGAGCTCTACCAATTGAACTCTTGTATGCGTGGCATAAATTACCGAGGGATTATCGAAATGATTTCAATTTACAAGTTCAGCTACCTTGTTTTATGCATTACAACCGACCAGATTGGCGAACTCACATAGACGGCCCACCAACATCACAATCAAGATGTCATCTATGTAAATTACCTCTTGAACAATTGTAATTGAGAAATAAAAGATTCAAGTGTTTTATTTTGTTTTTATTTTCCAGATATTTCAAACAATGTGAGTACATTTTCATAAATAATTGTGATACATTAGTCATCATCATCATCATCACAAAAACGATTGAATCGAGAGTGATGGTCATCGTGCAAATCCATATCACATTCTAACCGTGTTTTAAGTCCAAATAACAATTCCTTAAATTCATTTTGACACCACATAGACCTGTTTTGATATTTAGCATGGAGATCACTGGTATTGTGAAACAAATGAAAATGATCTCTCGAAACATGCAACTTCATATTAATATCATCTTCTTTCAAAATATATAAAAGCAATTGATAACATGATCTACATAAAAATAAATTTAGAGTTTGAATTTTATATCTATTAACCCATACACAATATTTAGGTTCGGAATACTCTAATTCCCAATTATAATGATGAATAACTGCACTTCGCTCTTGAGATGTAGAAATATTACGTTCATATAACATATCAACAGGAATGTAAGCATTATCGGAACTTGAACACTCTAAAATTTTCTTCCATTTTTAATAACTATATTTTTCAACAATTTCTAAAGTTAAGCTCAAAGGTAATGATAGTGTATTTTCTGAAGTAAAGCTCAAAGGAAATGTCAACCAACTGATAAAAGGTATTATTGCTCGTATATCTTGACAAATATTCTCAATACAAAGTTCTCTCAATTGCATATTGATTCCTGAAACAAAAACAAAATATATGCACCATAATGACCCCAAGGAAGTGTATCGAATGATTGGGGAATTATTCTGCGTTTATCGTCATGAGGACTAAGAGCAATTTTCGTTTGTTCTATGCTGAATACGTTGTGAGCATAGGAACGGATACTTTGTTGTAATATATTTTTGTTTTTAAATTATTTCAGACAAACGACATAATCCTCAAAAGTTATCATATTTTTCATTACATACTTTTTGACCCCCTTAGATGTTTTCTTTATACCCAAATTATTCATTTCAATATCTTTTCGTTTTTTGCTCATACCCTTTTTCCCTCAAACATTCCCTATCTTGTTGAGTGACGAGTGTTTTGAAAGCATACATCTTTGAACGGAGGCCAGCAAAATGTGTAATGATTCTACCATTCGTTTCATCGTTCATTAAACCAGGGGTTTTTTGTTTACCAAAGGAATATTGTACTCATTATTTTTCTCATAATCAGAGGTATCAAATTTATTGATATATTTTTTGATTACATCTTCATGAATATCTTTACAGGTCAATCCATAAAAAAAAAACTATCTGTGTCTGTGTACATCAACTTGCAATTGTCCGATCCAATAGGCAACATGGAATTATAATAAAACTCATACATGCAAAGTTTAGAAATTTCCAAAATAGCCATGCCAATGTAAAGGGGTTTATTAAAAATCAATTCAGCTTTTTTGAATTCAATCGCCATAAAATCTTCATCAAAAATTGTTCTACTATGAAAACGTGGACTAGCAATTAGGTTTTTGGCTCCATAACGATCCTCATGAAAATTCACCAATTTGACGACTCTATGTAGTCTAATATTCTCCATTGTTTTACCAAAAACTGCATTATTAGCCAATTTACATTGTTTTTTGTAAGGTACTCGTTGCTGCAGCCCCCAAACGAGTATTGAGTTCGATATACGGTCTCAACCATTCAGACTGTTTAGATTCCAACACCTTATGTATTTTAGTTAAAATCAAACCGTTTGCCAACGCTTCTTTTGAATTTCTGTAGTGTAAAATATACTTTTTTTATCATGTAAATCAGCTATCAACTTTGGCAATTTTGATGAAGAGGGAACGGAATGATCTGCGCAAAATGGAAAGTATTTGTGTAAGTCATGTATATTCTTGGGATACTCTAAATCAACTTGTAAAATGTATCCCACCGATGAATCATCTGGAATCATTGTTACATCAATATTTGTATCGACCCATTTGAAACCTCCGAAAGGTAATGGTTCAGACATGGTTCAACCATGTAAGTTGTTGACATCGAGATACAAAAGTGTTTTGGCAGGCTTTGAGGGCATGTATTTATTGTTGGCTTCTGAAAATCGGTTACTACAAACCGATATTCCACCTCTCATTGCCTTCTCTACAAACATTATCATATCAACATCTTTTAAAATTTGTAATTTACATTTTGTATATTTCAACATAGCATCCCACGTATATCCTGGCATTGTAAAATACCAAGCGGGATCTAAACCATAGGTTTTCAAAGCGTGGTACGCGTTCTCAAACCGTGGCGAGAGGACGTGTTTTCTCGAGCTCTTTAAATCGATATACGTGCGAAACGGAAAATCTTATTTAAAGTGTTTCAAAAGTACTATTCGGGTGTGAAAACCTATGTGACATCAATAACAGTGAGTGGAAGTGAAAACTAGGGATGGATATCACCCCTAAGGATAAGGAACCGCCCGACAGAGGGCCAAAATATCCAAGTTTTGATAGGGATAGACTAATTCCCCCTCGGGGAAGAAGCCAGACGAGGAATGTGAGCAGAAAACAATTTCTAAAAAGGAAACAAGACGATACTTCCAGGTCCCCTACGGCCACAGGGAGATCAGCATCCCTGAATATCTCTAGGAAAATGGAACCGAATAAGAAAAACATTACAAATAAGCCAAATTCCAAGAAAGCCCAAACGCCGGTGAGCAGAACAAATGTCGGTGTAGCATCAAGTTCCAAATTATCGATAGATAAAATGACTAAATCGAAAAATAAGGAAACGGGGAAAATCGCCATTGAAACGGCGGCACCTGAAGCCACAAGTATAGATAAGGAAGCAAAAAAAGTGCTGAAAACACCTACCAGTTCGCCACCGGATAAAAAACCCAAACACCAGGAAAAAGTGTCCGAAAAAACAGCGAAAGTAGAGGAGTTGCCTACTGCGCATCCTCACGTGTATGTATTTGCACCAGATTCGGATTTGGCGCAGGTGTTGATGGACGAGATCGAAACACCAACCCTACCCCCACCAACAAGTGGTATGGACACTAATACAGCCACCCTTCCCCCATCCACAGAGATAGGAGGAACCATAAATGACAACATAGAACAAAATGTACGTGAAACTAATGTACTGCGCACCGACATGTCGAAGAAAACCCCTCCACTTGACATCGAGCAACAGCCAGCAACCCTACCCCCACCTGCAGTGGAGATCGATAGTACAGACGCATCCACCCCTCTCCCACCTGAAACCATACAGGGTGACACGCAGGAGACCGAAGTAGTGGACACGGCCACCCATGACTCTACAGTGTGGTCAGAACAATCAGATGAACACAATAAAGAGCTCATGGACGAGGACGATAAAATAAAGAAAGACCTAAATGGCTTATTAAACATAGACGTAAGTAAACTTTTGAATGAATTCGATTACTCAAGTTCAGATACGTCAGACTCAGATATGAAGTTTCATAGTACTGATAAAACGTCAGAAATGCCGAAGAGTCAAAGTACGGCCTTGGACGATAGGAGGCCGCTAGTCTCCAAGGTTATACAGCACTCAGGTATTTACTCGTGCCGTCATTGTAGTTTCAACCAATCACATAGTGTCACTTTGGCAGCTGACGTCACCAGAGACGAAGAGATTCGGAGGCCGCGAGATCTCTTTGTCTCATATGACTACACATGGGAATGTCACTCATGTGGAGATTAAAATACCGAGAACACCAAAGCATTGGTTTTCCCAGACGAGGAGTATAATGAAGAGGAGGATGACGAGGGTCGGAGGCCGCGAGCCCAACTCATCCACACCGAAACTGACGACCAAGATAAAGCCTGGAAAAGTCTCGATGAGGACAAGCTACCTTCCTATATTCAAGGTGCCCAGAATATGATGAGCTCAGGACCGCCGCCAATTTCAAAAGCCCAAGAACATGCTACATTGTCACCAGTAGCTGATAATACAACTTCAGGCCAAGCAGTAGAATCAATGTCTGAAGGTGCCTTGGATGCCTCTCAAGATACCAAGGGTCCCCTGCCAGAAGAGCTCCGAGCTGATGAAAGTACTCAAGATCAGGTTCCCGACACTTTCCACCAGACCCCAGACTCACTTCCAGCTGGCAAGGAGCCTAAGAAATATAAAGAAGGAGGGCACATAGAACCACAACGCATTCTTAGCGGAAATAGTAAGGAATCGCCACAAAGCCAACTTTCTCCCACCTCATCCACTCGACAAGAGGGCAACAATGGTGAGAACGAACTTTCTAGTATCAATAAAGAAGAATCTCTGAAGAAAACACCAAGTCAGGATTTTTCTGGGATTCGCGACACTTTCCATGGGACTTCCGATCCCCCTAAAAACATCCCTAACCAGAAGGTTAACTTTTCATTAGATGTCGAGAAAAGTAACTTTCCACACACTTTCATTAATACTTGTGCGAATCTGCCCCAAGATTCACTGCCTTCCACCTATAAAGGCGGGACTGTTTCAGACCCGCTACCTAACGCATACTTCGAAGATTCAAGTGAAATGGGAAAAAACCGCTCTCCTTATAGAGTTTCAGAAAAATCGAATGCCGAGATAGGCGAAACTGGAAAAACGGAATTTTTCGGAAACCAAAAAGTGGAAATTCCAAAAAATATTATACATACTTTCACGGATTCATATGCGGAGATGGGACAAAAGTATGGAGCAATAGGAGACCAACGAAGGCCATTTGGACGCGGAGAGCAAGTCTTTGATCCTGCAAAAATAACAAGTTTGTTCGAACAACAGACTTTCTCCTACACAGAACAAAATACTGTTGAGGAAAACAACCTATTCATAACTCCTAACAAATACTCAGGAACTGAAGATGGAAAATATAATGACCCAATGAATTTTAGCATACCGTTGAGATCTGTGTATGCGGTTCCTGAACCAGGTCCTGAGAAATGTCTAAATTATACCTCCGAAACTATCAAAGGAGTGGACAAACAAACAAATGAAGATAAGACAAATCCACAGAGAACCATGTATGTGGATCCAAAAAGAATAAAATATACCAGTACAATTGTTAAAGAAGCTGAGGCACATCAACAGCAAAAGAATGACGAAGAACTGCATGCACAACACATAGCTGAATTTAATTCAGAATATCTAAATTCAAATACTGACGGCAATTTAGCTGAAAGTGAAAAACAAACTGAAAGGGATGACTCATCAACATGTTCCAGTGAGGAGCAAATGGAAACAGATCAAATTATCAGTGAAATTCTAACTCACACTGGCAAGGACAACAATTCAGAAGACATTAATGTAACAAAGGGATCGGAAGTCAAAGCTGACACCAAAAAAACAGAGACAGATGAATCAGCAGAAATGCTAAAAAAGGACAGAGAGGATAATCTGAAAAAAGAAAAAGAACGCAAAACAAAGAGAGAGGAAATCAAAAAACGAAGAGAGGCACAAAGGATAAAAGATGAAGATGCAAAAAACACAGAAAAAATTGAGGGGGGAAAAACAGGAAGGAAAGACAGTCTAGACAAAATCGAAGTTATACAAAGTGATAACAGAAATGGTACGACAACACTCTCCACTCCGAGTGAACCAAAATTAAACAAAGACATATCAGATGGTATAGAAATAACACCCAGTACCTCTTTTATACAGCATCCAACTCATAACCAAATGACAGACAGGCTTGATATACTATACAGACAAGTGGATGAAGAATCCGAAAAAATGACTGAGGATCTCCTGAATAATATGATCGACCATAATCCAAAAATGGAAGGATCAAAACATATGCTAAGAGAACGTCTAAGAGAAGCAGTATATAATACTAGCAGAGAGATATGCATAAAATCCAAAGAACAAGAAATAATAGACTTAACAGTATGATTGGTTTCATTAAGTCTCCTGGAGGAAAAGAAGGGAAAACACAAGAATTTTTTCAAGAGTCTGAAGAAGAAGAAAGCCAGTTTATTGTCCCACACAAGACAACAAGAATTCCAACACCGGTATAAAATCCAGTTCTGGTAACAAAGAATAGATATGAACAATTGGAAGTGAAAGACAGAGAAACAGACACTGGAGTATCAGAAGAGCACTCTGAAGAGATTCTAGACAGCATTGCCACGGAAAACAAAACAAAGGCCCATCAGGAGCCCGTACAGAGAGTTAGAGATAGGAAAATACCCCCGATAGTAGTGGCGGGGAAAATGATTATGACACAAGCATCAATGAAAAAGCTGAAAGAAATCACAAAAGAGAAATTTGTATTAGAACATAAACCCAACTCTACCATTGTCCTCACCCAAACAATAGAAGACCACGGAGAAGTTAAAAAATTGCTTGAGAAAGCAGAATTCCAATTTCATACATACACGCACAACGATGAAAAAACGCACGCTTTCATCCTGAAAGGCCTGGACTCAGAACCAGACCCGGAAGATGTTAAACAGGCCCTAATTGATGAATACAAATTAGACATCAAAAAGGTTTACAGATACAGTACCGACAAAACATTATATATGGTGGTAACGCCTAAAAACTTCACTCTCACCTGGCTCTCTAAATACGCCAAGACGCTCCTGTATACTGTTATCAAATGGGAAAACAGGAGAAATGACAGATTAATAGTACAGTGCCATAAATGTCAAGAATGGGGGCATGCGACATCAAACTGTCACAAGTCTGCAAAATGTCTGAAATGTGCGGAGTCACACTTAACAAGACTATGCAAAAAGTCTCCAGATATTCCTGCAAAGTGTGCAAACTGTACGGGGGCACATCCTGCTAGCTACAAACAATGCCCAGTATACCTGAACAGACTAGATGTTATTGAGAAACGGAAAATCTTAGCTGAGAAAGGGAAGAAGAAATACGTCAATGCACCTGATCCTGGAAATATATGGGCCAAGAGGATGCAGGACAGAGAAAATCAAAATAGCGATAGGGAGGCCAGGCAGCCCGGAAGTGGAGCGCAGGAGACCCAACTTATCCATAATCCCCCTCCTAGCAATATACCTCATGCACAGGTAGGCACTGCCGTATCGGGCGGGTTCGTGAATGAAAAAAGTGGTCAAAGGATAAAAGCACTGAGTGATAAATTCAAAACTTTAGGTAATCTTATTGATATACCTAATATGGTTAATGAAATAGGTAATTTAATTCAGGAGGTCCAAAGAACCACCGATAAATATAGCCATAGGCGATTGCTCATGAACTTCTTCTACGGAGATTGTCTTGAATTTTAATGCCAATAAAGGTATGTATGCTTAATATTGACGGTGTCAACAATAAGTATTCTCTACTTGTTGACTTCATTAATACGCATAACGTCGATATTATGCTTCTGTCCGAAACTAAACTCCGGCAGGGGCTTGACCTTAGGCTGAGGAGCTTCTCAATAATCAGGGCTGACAGACCTGGTGCGCATAGGGGAGGGAGCGTTGCAATAATAATTAGGAATGGATTTCCATATACTAAAATAATAAGTAGGCACAGTTCTATCGAACATGTTGGTATTACACTACAAGATGGTACCAACATTTTCTCAGTCTACAACCAACCCCGTAATAATTTCAATATGTTAGATCTTGATAACCTCCTGAATGTTGGAAATGAAGTACTACTGGCAGGAGACTTTAATGCGAGACGTCCTGAGTGGAATTGCACCACTCAAATCAATAAAAATGGGACAACATTGTGGGACTATTCAGTTAACAACAATGTTGTGATACAACATCCTGATAGTCCAACACACTTTCCCAATAATGGGTCAACGCCTACCACGATTGATCTGGTTGTCAATAAAAATGTCCGAAACATCGGAGAACTAGTTACAGTGAATGCTCTTACCTCAGATCACAACCAGGTGGTGTTTCTGTTTAAGAATTGTGGCAACCCCCGAGTTACCAAAAAACTTTTTGATTACAGAAGCACCAACTGGGTTGAATATGGAAAACAGCTGAATCTTAACATTGTAATTAATTCTTCTATAAATGAAAGTCAGATCAATTGTGAGATGACTAAATTCATAGAAAACATCCAGTCCGCAAGGGACAGGACAACCAAAACAATTGTGGTGCAGGCTGAAAGGGACCCTCTACCAATGCACAATAGGAATCTTATAGATCTCAAAAAGAACGAAAGAAGGAAATGGCAACAGACAGGTTTTCCTGTCTTTAGAGATAACTTCAGAGCAGTAGCCGCAGTCATCATAAAACGAGATTAAGAGATTTAACGATGATGCTTGGAAGAGGAAACTGGAACAGCTTGACGTACGGGACAACTCGATATGGAGGATGGCGAAAAGAATCAAAAGAAAATTCGAGACAATGCCTACCATAGAGAGCGGCCCCGTACGGGCGGTGACCAATTATGAGAAGGCGGAGTTGTTCGCTGAACAGTTCTGCAATGTCCATAATTCCACCCGAGATATTACCGAACAACAAAAACGCGACACTATAATAACAAAAGTAGTAAGGGAATTAAAGTCTATCAAAATAAACCCAAGAACCCTCAGTAAATTAATTACGAACTATGAAGAGGTCAAAGATATTATAAGTACATTATCTAGGAATAAAGCGCCAGGGTTAGACCGAGTGGATGCAATTTCACTCAGGAATCTCCCAAAGAAGGCAGTAGTAGTACAGCTAATTCATTTAATTAATGCCATAATTAAATTTCAGCATTATCTGGAGGTTTTGAAATCAGCAGAAATTATTCCAATTATTAAGCAAGGAAAAAATAAAAACCAGGTAGACAGTTACAGACCAATATCGCTGCTCAGCAATGTAGCCAAGGTTATTGACAAGATTCTCCTCAGACGTTTTGTTCGCCTCGAGGGAAAGATGAAGATCATACCGGAGGAGCAGTTCGGATTCCGCAAAGGTAGATCTACAACCTCTCAGGTAATCCGAATTGTCCACGGTGTGAAGGAGTCTTTTCATCGGGGGCAAAATACGGTCATGGTCCTGCTGGACATGCAAAAGGCCTTCGATACAGTTTGGACCGAAGGGTTTATCGCGAAAATGTTGAAGGCAAACATGCCTTTATATATGGTGAAAATATTGGATTCGTATCTCTATCAACGGGGTTTTAGGGTACGAATTGAAAACGAAAAATCAAGAGTGTATCCAGTTGGAGCAGGTGTCCCACAGGGCTCCTGCTTATCACCTCACCTGTACTCTTTATTTGCGCACGATTTTCCTATGTTTGCCCAGACGAATGTAGCCATATACGCAGATGATACTGCTGTATATGCGCATTCGTTTGCGAGCGAGGTGGCTGCGAGACAAGTTGAGGTCCACCTCAATAGGAAGATTGTTCCGTACTTAGAGAGGAACAAGATAAAATTGAACCCAGAGAAAACTGAGGTAATAAATTTCACAAAAAAGTTTACCAACAATAGAATCTTTAGAAAACTAAAGGTCAAAGACACAAAGGTTGATGAGTCGGAGTCGGTGAGATACCTGGGGGTGCAGCTGGACAGGCGACTAAACTTTTACAAGCATATCAATTTGGCAATTCAGAGGGCATCGGCAGCAATCACTAGGATGTACCCTCTGATTGCAAGAAACTCCAATCTCTCGATGGAGAACAAAATACTTATCTACAAACAGATCATAAGACCTGCCATGCTTTACGCCTGTCCAGTGTTCTGCAGCCTGCCATGGACAACCATTATGAAGTTGGACAGGATGCAGAACAAGATACTCCGTATCGTTACTAATAGTAACAGATATCCGGCTGGATATACTGCGCGAAATTACAAACATACCAAGTATATACGAATATATCAAACAACTGTCGTACAAATCTTACAAGTACTTCCTACCCAAAAGTCCGTTGACAAGAGATGTCACTCGCATTAGGGCTCATCACAATCTCCCTAGAAAACACGGAGGACCTATCTATAAGGCGCTCGACATTCTTCATGAAAGGGTCTTGGACCCTCCTGAATTAGCGTAATCAGAATACATTATACAGTGCTCTGGCACTGTGCTCAACTTTTATGAATCAGTTTTTTGAGTACTTTTTCTGATAAATAAAACATAACGTAATAACCCCTGAAAATTTTAATTTTTTCAATTGTCTGACTACCTATAACCAAATACATAACTCACACGTAGGTGTAAACAGGAAGTGTGATAAACCACTCAATTTTTAGCGGAGACAGTAAAACAATACGAGTAACCCGTCGACACCAGCGGGGGTGCCTCCCACTGTTTTCATTCTTGGATCTGTGCGGGGCGTCAGGGCCTGGGAATACATCTTCCTACTATTTAAGTATAGTAGGATAGATGTGTATGCATTCCCCCACTTCCCACCACCCCACCCAATCCCTAAATATCCCTCTTTGTGTCTCCTGCAGGGAGAACACTGAAATATTCACTGTATTGAGTGTTGATATTGAATTACTGAATCTTAAACTGTATTATTAAGAGGAAATAAAACCATTTTGATTTTGATTTTTTATTTTGGTTTTCAAAGCAGTTTCCCTAAAGTTTTCCATGACATCTGCAAGTAGCAGAATATCAGTTTTCATATACAAACCGCTATATTCTCTTAGTGTTTTCATCTTGAACTCCGACCATATATTTTGTGCATGAATGTAGTCTTCTTCGCACAACTCTTCATCACGCAATTTGTTGTAGAATTTTTTCAATGGATGGAAGTTGGGTATCATTTAATTTTTCCACATTATTTAAAAAATAATAGGGAAATACCCCTTTCCTAGTCAAAAGTTTGAATGTTTCATCATTCAAATCTCTAAACTCTCGCTTCAAATTTTGAAGATTATCCATACACAATGTGGATACGAGTTCATCAAGACCCGCTCCCATAAATCTGAACGAATCTATAAATCTTAATTTTATTCTACTATCGCAATCATTGAGAGTGAAAGAAATGTATTTTTCTTTATTCAATGGAAGAACACTCAGAGCGCCTCGCTCAGCTAAATCTTTGAAAATAAAGTGTGCATCATAATTTGACATATTATGACAAATGACTGGTACAACAAAAAGTTTTTTAAACAAAAGGTTGCACTCTTGATGCGCAAAACCGCGAAATTGTCCTGTGAAATGATCATGATCTCTTACAATGACATCATTGACCTTGAATATTATTTCACAAATGTGGCAAGTTCCAAAATTTATAGAATTAAGTTTTTCAATCATTGGCACAAATTTGAGTATTTTTCCTTCTACAAACTGAGCAATATTCTTTATTTCCGTAGAAAACCATTGCATACTATCTTCACCTTCACAACTATCGAAATAAGGAAAGGAATCATCATAACAACACTTTAGGTAATAGCCCACCGAAAATGCCTTGTGTAATTGATATTTTGTTGTTGTTTGTGATGATTTTGAATTACACGGCTCTAAAATGGATTCGATATCAACATAGATTACAAAAGGCACTTTTTGTTTGTGAACATAATTTTTAAATTCTACAAAGTCATATTTCGGGAATGATATTCTACAATCGTTTTTTTTTTCTCACACAAGACGTAATGATTTTTCAATTTTTCCTCACTATAAAAATAATTGAGGCATCGATTACATAAATGAATTTTTCCATTATAATTGTTGAGTTGACTTGATATTAAACGAGATATATTTTTGATCCAACAATAGTGAAATTTCACTTCAGTATCTGTGTCATCTGGTATTGGTGCAGTGTAATCATTCAGTTTGGGAGAATAATCATTTTGAATTAATAGCAAATTAACATGACGTCCTAATTTACTTTTTAAAAAAAAAATGAATTAATGCAAAAACGTTTACAGAAATATTGTTCAATTTTTCAAATTTATTAATATGATTCAGTTTCATGGGTATTTCTAGACCTTCAGTATTTAATATATGACTGTAATGTGGATACGATGTGGGATATCGATAATCTCCTGTGAGTGGATATAAAGCACTAACTATACTCCAAAAAAAGCATGCATCATCATCATTTTTAATGTTGATACATGCTTTTTTTCTAGAAATTTGTAATGGTAATTTAATGAAAGATGTTCCATTGCCGATTTCATATTTTTTCATAGTTACTTCCAACAATATAATTTTTTGTAATGTCCAACCGCTCGATTCTTCAGAAAACTCTGGGAGTTTATTTAAGATGTAATCAATGACATGTTCTCGATACCAAACAATTAGATCCGTCCTCTGATCTAAAACTGCGTTCGGTGAAGCAAAATATTTCTGACTAATTACTTCCTCATCACTCGATTGTTTTACGAAATCTGCCCAAAGAGTAGTATTCACTTTCAGAGCTGGCATTTCCTTCAGAATTTTAATAATAATTTTTTTTAAATGAATCCATCGGACAAAAATGATTTAATTTCTTTATGTTTTAAATTGATGATAACGCCCGTCTTGACTCTGTTATTGAAACACGAGTGAACATTTTCCCAATAAACCTTACGCCCCTGCTTTGAACCCACATTTTTACTCTTCAATTTCAGTAAACACCTCAATCGTTTCAATTGTCCAATTTTTGTTATAATTTTACTTTTTTCGCCCACTTTGAGTTTCAGTTTCTTAAAAGCATCATTACACACTCTGATATGTTGATTAATTGTCTTTATTGCATCTTTTTCACCTGAATTTTCTTTGATTAATTTAATCGTTTCATCAATTTTTGACAATGTTCTCTTGCATTCATCCATAATGTATCACTGATTATTTAAAAAAATCAACTCACCTTTACAATTCAATAATTTTAAACGATGCTGCAGGTTGAGGTTTGCCTACGTCTATGTGTCCTCTGAAAATGATTGCGTGCTTTCTCTCTGAGAATAGAGATACGTATGGTTTATATTCGGCAACTACTCTTTGTGGTAGGAACACTACGTTCTTCTCCAATTCCAGGAGGACTGTCTCTCCAAACATTGTACCAATTTAGCTGAGTAGATTTTCTGGGGATCTCCCACAATCAAAACTTGTAATTTGGTAACTGGTTTTGGAATATTTTTTTCTAAAAGAGATATGGAATTCAATGCTCTAAGATCCATCTGAAATAAAAAAAAACACCCATAGAATTTTTTTTATTATTATAATTTTTTTTTTATGAGGTTGGAGGGTGGTTGTGGCGGTGGTGATGGTGGTGGTGGGGTATATACTTCCTTGCCTGTGCAAGCAGAAAAATGTGGAATTTGGAATCTGAACAATTTTCACAGCCCGCGTGCTCTAAATTTAATCTACAAACATTGATTATTAATAACTTTATATGACAACTGAATTTTAAACTTACGAAAAATCTATTTCATTATCGGAAAAATCTTCCTCCGATAAATTCCACTAATATTCTTATCTTGTATTCCTAAAAAAACAATATTTTCTTTAAACAGTATTAAAAAAAATAATGAAAAAAACTCACAAAATTCCATTTTGGTAACTCATCTAAAAAAGGGAACATTGATAAGAAAAACAATCAAATCAAGGAAGAATACTGCTCATCAAAATTTAGGAATATTGACTGGTAGGTAGGTAGGTAGGTGGGTACGATAGAAGACATGAACATATTAATAAAATAGACTCACCTTTTGTTTCTCGTAATACACCACAATATATAAAGTTTAATACTTGATTACTTCTGAACTTCTAACGATATTTATTGCTATATATACTGTTTATATCAACCCCACATTACTATTAAAAGCATTCAGTTTCTGCATTCATTGAAAATGACCTCGACTACTCTCCTCATATGGCTGATGCAATATATTTATTATTTGATCATTCACCACTCCTAAGCTTTTAAGTTGCATACGTCCCGTTATTTATTCTACGCAATGTTGACCTCCAATTATTTAAAAAATCGCCACTCCTATCATACATACACATTTCAGAAAACAAAACATCCGCATTGAACAATGGATTATTTTCAGGGAAATGAGACAATTACAACTCTTATAATGTATACAGCAAAATTATTAATGAGTGTGATCCATATGATAAACAAATTGCTAAAAATTATATATTTATTTCGATTATTAATTGGGGGGATGGGGGCGGCTGCGGTCTCCATTCTTCAAATGCATATTGGCCATTAGAATATTTTAAATGCTTATTGTCCATTGGAGACTGCCAAATCCTTTTTCGAATGTTCATTGCCCATTGTGCACTGTCAAATGCTTATTGACCATTGAAATGATATTATTTTGATTGTTTATTTTCCATTGAAGACTACCAGATTTATGAAATATGATGTACAGGGTCCCCACAAAATTTCTCAAAGAAGAATTATGTATAGGTACTGAACATTTTTTCATAATTGATATAATATATTTATCTCCAAAATAAATGCGATGCGTTCACTCAAGTGGGCTAAACTATCAAAATTTAATCTATCTATCCCCAAAATAGATCATTTTTTACCAAAATACTTCAGAACTCATCCCAAAAACAGGATAGTGTGGAATATACAATTTTAAATATTTTTTTTGGGGTAACGGTAAATCACCGATTTTTTTAATTATTTTTCCCAGACCTTGTGATCCATAATAGATATGATGCCATAGTCAAGGCGGTCCTACTGCCGAAATTCCGCAGAACTCTTGTTGTTTTTCTACTTGAATTTTTACAAAATGTATATTTTAGAAAGGTGTGGGTGGGGAGATGGGGGAGTATGCATGTTCGAAACATCCCAACTGCGAGTACTTGCCTCTGAGCCTGTACAAAACAAGTTCATGAGTGATCAAAATCCCCCCACCCTCAGTAACCCTTTCTTCTGATCACTCGTAAATTTCAATTTCCGGTAACACATTTCTTATCCCCAGGCGATAGGGAATTTAATTGAAAACAAAATCGAATGGAGTTTGAACAAATGTGTATTTGTTTTATGCAAATAGCATTTTTTACAACACACACTACATTAATATACAGTACGGAACATTTACAATAAAAAATAACCCATCGATAAATCAACAACTCTTCGTCCGCTTGCAAGGGCCAGGACCCATGTCGTCGACCATGGTGTCATCCGGGTCGTCGACCTCGTATTGGAGCTGAATATAGATCTACGTTGCTATTGTTTCTTTCATATTCACTTAAAATTAAAAATATACTTCCGATCCGGGGGAACTAATTTTTTTGCACGCCAGGATTTAACTCATTAACTTGTAACGTACCTAGTAAAGCTACATGAATACCTACCAGGAGGTTATCTTGAATAATGGAAAGTAGTGACTCGAAGTTTAACTTTCAATTTCAGACCACATGAGATTTTATAAACAATTCATTTCATAAATAAAAATAATAAAGATACATTTTTGTGGCAAAACTGAATTATTGAGTAATATCAATGATAGATTTGACAGAATTATTTTATGCCCTAACATTAAAAAAAAATATTTTTGCCGGGTCCAAAATAGTGTAATTACCTTTTTTAAATATCAATGCTGCTTTCACAAGGTCTTCATTTGGATGCATCCTAGTTAGATGTCTGGCAATTTGAAAATGAAGTTTTCCACAAAAATAGCAGGAATGCTTTTTGTTGGTGTTTTGCTTTGATCTTGCAAAAACATCTGAAAAAAAAGTCGTGTGAATGAATCTCCCATACAATGGGCATTTCCAGTATCATAAATATGCACTTTTTTATCTATAATTTTCCAACCGCATTAGCCATCACTCCATGATAGTAAAAAACATAATCTCCTTATGAGCCATTATTCGACACTTCCTCTGTGTATGACTTTTTTTTCATTCACTGTGAATTTGAACATGGTTGCAGAAAATGTTTTTGTTTCAATTTATCAGAATACAATAGACACTCTGAATGAAATATTTGTCCATGTTACCAGCAAGCAGGACAACACAAATAGATGTCCCTAAAGCTACACCAGCATTTATGGCACACTCCAAAAAAACTAGTTCAGAATTTTGAACATATTTATTACAAATTTGTGTCCCAAACCAATTTTTTTTTACAGTTCCCGTTTTCCAGGAAAAGAGCGTGGACTAGCTTTTAATTCAAGCTGTACCACACATTCTGTATTTTTGGTGATCGGACGGGTGCCAGAATTACTTACACATTTATTACAGATCATTGAAGTGTTGTAAATTCCATAATATTGATCCCCAAGCGGTTAGATACCCCTAACCCCAAAAAAGGACGGTAACAAATTTTCCACAAAACTTCTCAAACATCTATTACAAACAATTAAAGTTATGGAAATTGCATAATGATGGTTCCTAAGGGGTTATACACCCCCAAACATCTCAAAATTCCTGTTACATATATGTGTCACGACAGACTCGGTGGCGGAATTTTCCACGGACTAGTACAATTATACGTCAAGTTACCGTTTTTAAAAACACAACCCTCAAAGATGTTGACAGTCCGTCGTTAAAAAAAAGAAGTTTTTACTTGTGAAATCAATAACGGTTTTGATGTCCCAAATACCTACTACTGAACATAATATAGTTTAATGCTCTTTCGGTGCGTTACATCCACTGAAAATTTTTTCAGTGTGTTGCAATCGATCTGAAGAGGTCCTAGGATTGTTTATATTTATTAATTGCGAATGAAATATGGTCCAAGGAAACTACCCTTCTAACTAATAGCAAAAAGTTCACTGGAACCCCAGAAACCAATCTTATAGGAGATTTATTCAAATACAAATTTTATTTTGGTTAAAGGATTGGAACTTTCAGAATTAGAATAATGAACGAGTGGGGTGGGTCAGTAAATTTTTGAAAGGCATTATTACTAAGAAATGGGACACAAATTTATTTGAGTTTTAAATTTATTACACAAGTTTCTAGGTATGCATGGACTAATTTGATTACAAAAATGGAAAGTTTGGAGAGTGGGATGTACTAACGAATGTTTTGGATTTTTGAAAGGCATTATTACTCAAAAATGTGAGATTAAAAGTTTTTTTAGTTTAACATTTATTACAGTGTCCCACAAGCTTTTATCACTAGTTTCTACACTACACTAAAAAAAAACAACCCACCGAAACAGTTTAAGTTCAAGCCCAGTTTAGGATATGTGTTTCCAAAATGAAAAACAGTTTATGATCTCTAAATAACTAAAGATTAGTAAGCAATATTAATTTCATTAAGAGCAAGGGGTCGATTTGTAGAGGTTTGAACTGTAGGTACGCATAGTCCATATTTTAATTGCAGAAATTGAAAATTTGAAGAGTGGGATGTGTTAATAAATTTTTGAAAGGTATTATGACAGAAATATGTTTTTTTTTTTTAGTTTTGAATTTATTACAGTAGCCCACAACCTTCTATCACATACTTCTAAGTGTGCATAGACAATTTCGACTATATAAATTCAGAATTCGAAGATTGGGATGTGTTAACAAACTTTTCAAATGCATTAATACTAGAAAATGTGACATCAACAGTTTTTTTTTGTTTAAAATTTATTAAAGCAGCCCACAACCTTCTAGCACATATGCTTCTAGGTACGCATGGACTATTTTGATTTCACAAATTAAAAGTTTGAAGAGTGGGACGTGCTAATGAATTTTTGAAAGGCAATAGTACTCAAATATGTAATAAACAATTTTTTGTTTAGTTTGAAATTTATCACAGTATTTCACAACCTTATATCACATGCTTCTAGGTGAGCATGGACTATTTCGACTATCAAAATTGAGAATCCGATACAATCGTTTTTTCATAGATTTATGGATACCATATTTGGATACATTTCCTATAATATTGGTTTCTGGTGTTCCAATGACATTTTTTAAAATTTTTAAATGTGTAAAAGTTTTGTGAAAAAAAAATCTGTTAACATCCACGTTTTGATGTATATTTAATAGGGATTATTCAATATTTTGGAGTATTTAACCCCTTGAGGATCAACATTTTGGAATGTTCTACCTGCCAATGATCTGTAATAAATGTGTAAGAAATTGTGGCACCCATCCGATCACTATATATTGCATATTTTCAAAATTACAGTGTGTGTGTGGTGCAGTTTGAATCAAAAGCTGACCCACGCCCTTTCCTGGAAAACGGGAACTGTGAAAAAAATTTGGTTTGGGACGCAAATTTGTAATAAAAGTGTACAAAATTCTCAACTATTTTTTTTTGGAGTGTGCCATAAATGCTGATGTAGCTTTAAGGAAATCACAAAGGTTCTTTTTTTATCACGTCACTGACAGTGGTCTGTAGCTAGAAACGCTCATTGAAAATTCAGTTTCAGCTATTTTATGTGCTGAATGATAGTGAATAATTAGTTCTCATCAGAAGCAAATCAAAAAACAAAAAGCAAAAGCGAGGTCTCTCATGAAAAATCACACCTGAATCTGGAATTCTAGGTAGATTTTCCGGTTGAGTTATATCATTCGAAGTTTGTTGATTAGTTATATTTGGTCCTTCAACATCATTTTGTATATTGGGACACAACCCTTCAACGCCATTTCCTAAAGAGTCTTCACATACCTCTGAAAAACAACCAATCTCTTCCTCACATTCAAATTCTGAATCAGTTTTGCTGGAACTGGGAATATAATTCGGATCATTGACGATGTCAAAAGCTAAAAAAATATTCATTGTTGGTGAATGAATGTCTTTCAAATACCATCAATTCGGAAAACAGTGAATGACGAGTTTTCATTCAGCAGCCAATATTTCACCTGAATCTGGAATCCTGGGTTGGTGTTCTGGTTGAATTTTATCATTGGAACATACATCTTCAACACCATTTTCTGCAAAACAACCAATCTCTTCCCCACATTCAAATTCTGAATTTGTTTTGCGGCAACTGGAAATATAAACTCCATCACAGATGTCAATAGCTAGAAAAAAAAATCAAAATTCATTTATTAAATTAATGTCTTTCCAATACCTCCAAACTCATTTATTTGTTTCTTCAGGTTAATAACCTTTGCTTCGACCTCCACAAATGGAATGTCATTATTCAAATTAAAAATCAACTCATCCAATATATCCTTTGAGTCACTGGAAAAAATGTTTTGAAGAGAATACGATGAACCATGATATCTTCCACTTAATTTATTTCCAGGTGTGTTTGATTTAATTGAAGAAGTTTTCAAAATTCTGTAAATCGATTCCCCCTCAAATATAACTAATATGAACATTTCGAACTGCAAGGGAACTGTTCACTCTCCAATGAATATGCAGTCTTGAGACACTCTTTTATTCTTATTGGTTCTATGTAAATTTAAATTTTTCACTATGCCAGCGAAACAAAGCTCCATAAATACTCTGCCACATAGAAAACACAATGCTCCATCAAACAGAAAATCGATGACTACAGTTAAAATTTATGACTCTATAAAGTACTCTGGTGGCTAGAATGAAATGAAATTTGAAGAAAAATCAAGTCACTTCAATTGAATTAATGTGTACTCACGAAGGCTTCTGACAATGTATATAATAATAATAATAATAATAATCTCTCCCTTTTTCATCAAGTTTAATATTTCTCTTGATATAAAACATTTTCCCGTAACACAACAAGCACTCCGCTTCTGCTACCCGAAAACCACTTAGATTCATTATATTATTCCTCTTCACTGCAGGACAACCCATGACCAAGACACGGCAGGATTTCCAGAAACAGAACAAATCTTGAAAATTTGAAAAATCAAACTGACGTCTGACGTTGCTATAAATTTCGTGTCCGCATAAAAAAATTGAAGACAGATAGAACACAGAACCTAAGCACAGAGTGCAAGTTCTGTGAGACAGATCCAGGCATAAAAACACCAGATTTCACATTTTGTGTTCTGTAACAGAATAGAGAAGAAACTGTATAGGATCCAAATATTATCCAAAATTATCCGGAATTATCCAAAGAATTTTAGGGTCCGAAAATTATCCGCAAATCGGATAATTATTCGGCAAACGGTAACTTTTTTCCCATCAATTCCAGAATCAGCCAGCTGACATTGAAAAAAATGTTGCCTCTCATCCCAAAATTTTGTAATGGACGTTTGAATGACTTTGGGGAGGGGGGGGGCGACTAGAAGTTGGAAAAAAGTGACACTGAAATACCCCTATTGAATGTGAATTCTAGTTATTTGTTGAAATAGAAGAATGCCCAGACTATTCAGTGAAGAGCGGTGTGGAGTTCTTTGGACCGCTTTGCTAGTTTCAAATTTTTTATGTTTCAAGCAAAGTTTTAGAAATTGTAAATTTGAATGGACGCCAGAATTTTTATTTAAACTAGGACAAAAATCCAAAACCTCATTCCATAATGATTGCACATCAATTAACTTTCCTTCTGTAAATAACTACAACAATAAAACAAATACCAACTTATAACAATCTATTTACAAAAATTTACATCTCCAAATTCAGAACATTTGAATCCAAGAAATTTATTTTCTTATTCCAATGTAGAAAACTAATATTGTTTTGCTTTGCTGAACTGTCGGTTTTTTCGATGACGATGTACCTTGATTGTATTTTTCCTTGTCTAGCACTTAGCTAAACTCCACGAAGTGAATTGGCCCGCAATCAGGGGGTACTTATAGCTGCTGGGCTACCGATCAGGTTAACACGAACATCAGCTTCTGGTCCATCAAGTGTGTTCTCAGCGATTTAACATGAAAACAATATTGTTTGTGTCAGAGTTTGATATACAAAAAATTATATTTCTTGAAACTTGGAATCTTTTCAATGCACTCCTCAACTCATTGTTGTTACAGTTGAGTGTAATCTCATCAAGAGATTATTACTTAAAATTAATTGAGTATACAAATGAATAATATCCAATACTGAAATTGAAGAACTATTTTCAATAATTCTTATGAATGAACAAACATTGATCTTTGCTTTATATATGGAAGACATGATTTTTTCTCTGATCTTGAGCAGCCAAAATATTTCGTTATCAACAATTGAAAATCAGAATTGTAGACAATCAAGTTTGTTGAATTTGATTCATGAAAATAACTTCAATTTCGGCGATATTCAAGAAACGTATATGAGAATAAATGTTTGACCAGCCGTCAAATACTTCTTCAAAAAGGTTTCTGAAAATTCAAAGAAAATTCCAAATTCCAAGTACCAAATTTATACATGAAATATACATATTAGATCACTTCAACCACAGCTCGGTGATTATTGTTATCAAATATGGAACCATACCAAAGATATATAAAAACTCATAAAAAATATATACATGTGGGATTCGTAATCCTGACAGAATTCTTCAAAAATATATAGTGAACGACACTGCTATTTTTCGACAGATTGACCTAAATAAACCTGATTACTGTTTTCATAACCAAAATGCATAGATAACTTCAGATTCTTCCCTTGTGAAGAATTATCTAACGTTCTCTTAAAAATTATTTGAGTGTGACATTTTTAAAATATCTACGGTCCAAATAAATTCTCAGTACGTACCTTTCTTGATATCACTATTCACTGATTTGAATTCATATTAACGGAGAAAGGAAAATGCTCTGATTCAATAAATTATTTCAACATGGCATGTTCTACTCTTTAATGGCCGACGAGCTTCAGAAAACAATGTATCTTAATTGCCGAAAGATCAGAAAAGGGGCCGAGAATGTCACATGCATCGTCTTAAGTATCCTCGTACTGTCAGATCATTCGCGACAGCTCTTCTTCTCTTAGCCTTAATGATTGTTCCATTACCGACGGTTAGATGTCGCTAAGATTTTCAATAGGTAAAGTGAATAGAGAAGTGAATGAATCACGCATAGAGCATATAAATAAGAAATGTAACAGATATATCGTTACAACCTTGGCGATTTTTAATTAGAGCCTTCGTGTCAAATTATACCCGGTTCGAAATCATTGAAACAATTCTAGATCGAGATCTAGATGGCAAAAGTAGTGAATCATTTTTTTTATAGTTTTGATGCATTCTTTTTGTAAACCGAATCAGTTTATTTTCGTCAGATCTCCACCAAATTCCGGTTTTAGACCAATCTCAACACGATAAAAACGATAGCGTCATAAGTTTTTCGACAAGATGACTAGAAGTTGGAGATAATTTTCGAAACTAATCAGTTTATTTGGCAGATCTGCACCAGATTTTGGATTTAGACCAAATAGTTCAGCCGGCAGGAAAAAAAATTGCCGTCCTAAAACATCTGGTTATAGTAGCGATTTTTTTAATCCACGTGATTCCTGAGTATAACTCTCAGTTGGCGCGGCTTGGAGAGATTTGCGTAAGCGGCTATCATAGAAAACGCGTTTTGTCATATATCTCCTGAACGGTTTGTCGGAAGCGAAAAATACAAGAGACATTTTTTCCCGGTAATTCCTTTTCTGAAACGAATCAGTTTGTTTTTGTCAGATCCGAACTAAATTTCGGATGTAGACCAAACACAACACGAGAAAAACGATGGCGTCATCAGTTTTTCGCCATGATGACTGGAAGTTGAAAAAAACGAAAATTACAGAAAATTCCCTATTGACCGGAGACGAATGACGTGATATCTCGGAAATGCTAAACTTTAGCGATTTTCTATTAGAACCAGCGCATTCCTCGTGTCAAATTATCCCCCTTTCGTTGTTATTGAAAAACTTCTAGGTCCAATTGGTAAAAGTAGTAAATAGGAATTTTTTGAGTTTTGATGCATTCTTTTACTGAACCGAATCAGTTTATTTTTGTCAGATCCGACCTAATTTTCGGATTTAGACCATACTCAACACGAGAAAAACGCTCGCATTATCAGTTTGTCGCCATGATGACTGAAAGTTGGAAAGAAACTAAAATTTTAGAAAAACTCGTATTGACCGGAGGCGTGAATGACGTGATATCTCGGAAATGCTGAACTTCAGCGATTTTTCATCAGAACCAGCGCATTCCCCGTGTCAAACTGTACCCAGTTCGGTATCATTGAAAAAATTCTAGGTCCAATTGGCAAAAGTAGTGAATAGGAATTTTTTTAGTTTTGATTTGTTTTTTTTTAGTTTTTCCGAACCGAATCAAGTTTTCTGTCAGATCTGAACCAAATTTTGGATATATACCAAACTACTATGTATTTTTGCTTTGTAGACACAGCCACATAATGATTTTAAATGTAATTGAACTTTTTCTTGAAGTTTAAAAGTAAAAATAATATTTGGAAATGTATGAAATTTTCTGTTAAATTGAATGTTAATATGGAATTTTCAGGCACATACAAAAACAATTAACACTAACTAAATATAGATAAAATTACATTAACACCTTTTTGAATTCTTTATTTTTCATGTTCCATTGATTCACAATTGAGAATTATAACCACTAGATTGTTTCTGTAATATAGCAAACTGCACGTCTTGTCCAATGGAAAACTAACCCACATGCAATTTTCAGCTCATCAATTGCCAATTTCTTCTAGCTGATTTTTCTGAAACAAAAACGAAATTCATATTTTCAATCTACACAGATATTTTAACAATTGATGCCAGGAAACAGTTTTTTTTTTTCGAAAGCAAACTTTTTCAAAGAAAAAGTTGTATTTTTCTTTGAAAAAGTTTGCTTTGTAGACAATGAATTCAATAAAACTTATGTAACTAATTGACTAGCAAAACAATTTGGTAAAAAGTATTGATAGTCACTGCAATATTTTACAGATATTCTAACTCAGCTGTTTTTGAGAACTGTACAGCTCCTTTTCACCGAACAAAAAAGTATATATTTTTAGTATACATATTAATATGCATATATTTTTTATCAATCGATATCAGAAAGGAGAATATGTTCTGATAGGAAATGTAAAGACAGCCAATTTTCTGGAAGGAAAAAATTTTCCTGAGGCTTTGTAAAAATAAATTCAACGAAATATATGTAATGTAGTAATCAACAGAACAATTTTGTGGAAGAATTGCTATTGAACTGAAAAAAAGTAATGATAGTCACCGCATTATTGGAAGGGTATTATAACTTAACTGTTCATATGACCAGCTCCTGAACTGCACAAATTTGTTGTTTCAGAACAGTCTTTCGTAGTATATTGACTAAATGTAAGAAACCATTATGATTCAAATAATGGTTTTACAATAACACTAAAAATGTGATAAAATCGACTTACTAATGTGAGGTTTGTATGAAAAAATTGCTGATGCATGTCCTTAAACATCATAGGAGAAAAAAAAACGAAAAAAGTTGGGTTTTTTTGGTACTGGAATGTTGGATACATTGAAAAACATTGGAGAAAAAACAAAAACAACACACACACAATATTGATTATAAAAAACTGGACTACTTGAAGCACGAATTTGTTCATGTGCTCAGGTCATACATCTTTTATTTAATTTGAAAAAAATATCGTTGAACAGTCACACATGGTTCAGTGTGAGCACAGAACTGAAGGGAGGTCGAAACTAGAAATTGTCGATGTCAAGTTCATCTGTTCAATCAGTTATCATGTCAATTTCTTGTGTGCACTGATCCATGTGTTTTGTTCACAGAACGACAACTTAAATTTCTATGAAGGGTGATTCGATGATGAATTCGACGCGGAAGTACTGTTTAGTTCTAGTTTAAGGATATAATTGTAGATAATACTTAAATTTGTTATATCGCACCTCTAATTCATGCTGTTATGTTTCTTATTGATGTGAACCATTTCCAAGAAATTTCTTTTGAGATAGTTGTTCTCCACTGCTCAAACTGTTGGGTTATTATAATTAATGAAATGATTTTCGTTAATGCTGTGTTCAACAAGGGCACAGCTGTTTTTTTAAATATTGCAGTCACTCTTATGTGTTATAATGCGTCCTGAAAGGTTTCGGCTAGTCTGGACAATATAGACTTTATCACAATTCAAACATGGTAATTTTTAAATTACATTGGTTTGTTCTAATTCAGAAAGAGGTGTTTTCGTTTTGGTATAAAGACTGGCTACTAGTTTCACGTTCTTTTTTGCTATACACAAAGTATCTGATTTGAAAATGTTAGTGAGCTTTGGTGTTAATTCTTGTATATATGGAAGGGTTCGATATTTGTAGGAAATTGCTACTTGGACATCTTCAATATTGTTGTTGTTATTATTACTATTAATATTATTCAAAGTATTGCTGTTACTTGCATTATTAGAGTTGTCCTGATGGGATTCAATGTTAGGATATGTATTGAATAGGAATTTATTTATAATTTTGAGAGGATAAGAGTTTTTATTTGAGATTTGTTTGAGTTCATTCAGTCATTCGTTTCTATAATTTGGATGTGTGAGGTTTACTATTCTGCTTTTCAAGGCTAGAATTGAATTATTTTTCATGCTGTGGTGGTGGTAAGAGTAGAAATTGAGAAATCTATTAGAACAGATTGGTTTTCTGTACCATTTCGTCCGAAGGACATTGTCGTTGTCTCTATGCACTATCATGTCGAGGAAAGGGATGCAATGATTCTCTTCTACCTCTGCGGTGAATTGAAGATGTATATCGTAACTGTTAAAGTGGTATAACGCCTCTTCCACTCTCCCTGAAGGCACTGAGAGTATCACGTCATCCACATATCTCTTGATCCCTTTTGACATTCCGTTCATTAAGAGATATGTGGATGACGTGATACTCTCAGTATTTCAACACATATGATTTTTAATTATTTAAACTATTGATATAAAAATTAAATAGAAAAATCGTCAAAATAACTCTTTTATAATCAATAAAGCAGAAACTTTTGTGAACATGTTATATAAGTATTTTCTAAACACGTATTTTGTATACTTGTTTAAAAAATTGAAAAGTACACTTAATTTCCTAATTACAATCAAATCAGTTTAAACTATCGATAAACAAATAAAATCATCACAATAATTTATTTTATAATTATTTCATAAAAAAATTTAAACTGATTACATGCATACTTCTTTTTTTCAATTCAATTTCAGAACTAAAAGTTTATTTTGAAAAATTAAATCATTAGAATCATACAATGTCTTGTATTAATTACTAATCTTCAAAAAACTCTGGGAAGAATAGTTGTGTCTATTAACTTAAATTTATTTCAATCGAGTGCATAATATATCCTTAATGGAACTTTCCAAATATTTTTTAACTTAAGAGACGCAGATGTTTCATTATTTGTGAACCAAAACAAGACCCTTTCTGTTCTTCATGAATGGCAATATGAAGAAAAACTTTGAATATTTTTCCTGAGATTATTTTTATTGACGGAACATAAAAATTACTGGCTAATGAACACATGGTACTGGGAAGCGGAGAGGAAAGAGAAGTTGTGGGAATGGCTATATTAGCATTTGAAAGAGAAATATGACTGAGGAAGCATGCGGGAAAATTCGGTTATTCATGACAGATAAAGGTATGTCTGAAAGAGCTGCCTTAAAACAAGTCTTTCCAGAAGTCCCATTCCCAAAAAGCCACGCCCACTTAAATATTAAAAATTGACTCGCATACATTAGTATTATAAGTAGTTTGACCCACCCTGGGTCCCAGATTCTTTCCGATCCCGCAAGTGAGTCAGATAGTGTTAATACGTAAATTTTTTGGAGAAATGAAAATAAATTCAGAAATGTATAGAAAAAACATAAGAGGCAATAAAAACAACCATTGAATACTTAGGGGCACAACGTTACGTTCTCGCGGGAAAACATAAGAAGATAAGTAAAACGAAATACTTCCTATTATATGCCCAGAGCCACGCCTACTTTATAACATGCCTCGCCCATTTCAACAAGACCACGCCATTTCCCGACAAGCCACGCCCACTTCAACAAACCACGCCCGTTTAAAAGTTGATCGCGTAGAACAGTATTTTACGTGGTTCAACCCACCCTGAGCCCCTGATTCCCTACGATCCCGCAAGTGTGTTGAGTAATGTCAATACGTATTTTTTTTTAATAAATAATACATAAATTGAAGAAATAATATAAAAAACATCAACAGAAGTAGTGAATTGATTTGTTGAAAATATGAACAGGATGTTCATAAAATCAGATGTGGAATCATCTGCGACTGAAAGATAAACTTCAGTCACTATCTTCCATCGTCAAGATATTCATGTTGGAAAGGGAAACATTCTCAATTGGATATTGATAAAAATATTTCTCTGTGAATTGAAGAATCCGGGATAAAAATGAAGTTATTTTTTGTGAATGTCTAACAGAAAACAACTACTGCCCCGGCTAAAGCCACGCTAGACATTGAACTACATCTGATAGATATTCTGAAAAGACCCTAACTCAGAAGAAAAAATCTGAAATTGAAAATTGAGACTGGAATAGAAAATCAAATAACTATCTGAATGAAAATGCAAATTTTCAATTTCAGATTTTCTCTTCCGAGTTAGGGTCTTTTCAGAATATCTATCAGATGTAGTTCAATGTCCAGCGTGGCTTTAGCCGGGGAAGTTGTTGTTTTCTGTTAGACATTCACAGAAGTAGTAAACTTACATGAAAACAGAGAACTAATAGCCAACGGGTGATACAAACGTCAAAAACGCGGAAAAAATTGAAAAAAAGCGGGAAGGAAATGGCAAAAATATGAAAACAAAACGCAAAAAACAGTAACGATCCAAAAGTTGCAGAATCGGGGAAAAACCAGAGAAAAGTGGGAAAAAATTTGAGTCCTTTTTTTGTATTCATTTCATTTCTATATGAATAATGGAAGTGAATTTGAGGACAAAATGGAAAACGGGAAAGAGATAAAGGAGAAAAAACGGGAAAAAACGCAAAAAAGTATTTATAAAAAAAATGTGGGTTTGAGAATAAAAATGAATTTAAAAAATAAAATTGGGGGAGTTGACGGGAGGTAAATTTTTTTTGAAAGGGGGGAGTTTTCTCTGACAAAAGGAGTTTTTTTAATATCAACAAATCAAGGTGAAGTTGGGGAGTGAAATGTTCCCACAAACAAGTACTATGAAAAAAAAATGCATACCCCCACCCCGCGGCCTCTTCTTCCGCCCCAAACAATGCTCTTTACCTACCTTCTGGACAAAAGAGCACTAATGTCAGCCGGCCGTGGGTTTACCAAAATTATGTCCAGGGTATATGATGCGCATGCACGTGGAGTACATCCCTGCAAAATTCCTGCTTTTTTCATTACCTAGCGTGCCCTAAGGATAAAAATTAAGGGGATTTGAGAACAAAAATGGTGGGGGATTACAGGGGGGTACATTTATCGAAGAGGGGAGGATTTGCTCAAAAAAAAAGGAAGGCGTTTTTTTTTCAAAATCATTAAATCAAAAAAAAATGGGGAGGTGAAATGTTCACACAGGCGAGTACTATCTAAAAAAAAGAGGGGGGATTTTTTTTCATAATTCTCCCCCCGCATCCCAAAACAATGCCCTCTACCTTCCACCTACCTTCTGGACAAAAGGGCACTAATCTCAGCCGGCCGTGGGTTTACCAAAATTATGTCCTGGGCATATGATGCGCAAGCGCTTGAAGAAAAAAAAAACAAAAATCGGCCATAACCTAGGGTCCCGTAACCTCCCATTGTCCCAATTAAATTCGACATCTCCCTCATCCAATGTTGTTGATGATATCGAGTTTACTTGTATAGGACCATTTACGATGTAATCATCATCCACGCCATCAGCCAACGACCACGTTGTTGAGTCGGCCTCGACTTCTTCAATTTGACTACTCATATTGTCGCATACATACAGATCTATCTGTTGCGGGGTGGAGTATGGGATCCTACAGAAATTCTCGACATTCTCTCCATATCTCTCTCCACATTCATATTCATTATCGTTCTAGAGGGTGGTAGGGAATCGTAAAGCCACACACGGCGCACGCATTCAGACTTGCAAAGTGGGAGGCCCCAACTGCATAAATACTATACTCCTGATCTCATAAGTATTCCTACTACCGAAAATGGCGGAATATAATAATGCAGTTAATTCCATCAAGAATAATCTTCGAATGATTTCAATTATAGACAATCAATTGAATTATACTAAAGATTTCTAGGGTGGTTATGTGGAAGATATGATTGAAGAAGAAGAAGTGCTCCCTCCTACGAACAATAATGATGAAGGTATTGAGATTGACATTCCAAACAATTATGTGCAACTGGGAACTTTGTTCAACTCTGAAATGGATAACAGAGCTTGCTATAACGTTTCGCTTGTGGAAGTTAGGATTGGAATATTTGGAGTGAGATATCTATGCATGTGGTGCTTCCGCAGATATTTGATGACCTACAATATTGGTCAGGGTACATATGACCATGTGCAAATCCACAAGATCCACACGCCGGCAACTCCTTCATTCAAATGTTTCGGATGTAATATTGCTCTGGGACAACTTCGTTCTATCGAAGCATGTATAATATGCAATTGTAATTTATTGAAGTAAAACATATTTTCGAAAAATGTATTTATTTATTACACATCATGAATACAATATAATTGAAGAAATGAATATAATTCGAGTTTATGCTTAATATGAAATACGTACAGAACCATCCAATGCATTATTTAATAAGTGCATAGACTTTGGTGTTGTTTGGAAATTTAGTTTTTCTTGTCCAACTCCAACCGTAGATGATTTTGTGGCGTTCGGTTGATGTGAATAGGGTATTCTGCTGAAATTCCATAAAAGGTTTACTCATATCTTTGTCGTAAAAGCTACGTTGAAAGTTCTCGTATGCATAGTATGCTGGAGAGGATAGTTTTTTTATCAAAATCCAAGTTCTAACGCTGTTTAAATACACTCGGATATTATATAAATAAGTCATGAATTTTGTCACATCCACTGCTTTGTTTTCGGATGCAGTGGTACTTTGAAAACCTATGATGATGAAACGTGGTGTTTCCAAAGTGTTGGTTGTTTTTATTGCCCATATATCCGAGGATGTGCCACGTAATAAGGGTAATTCATAAAGATTCCACATACGATGAGCCATCTTGATTTTTGAATTCATGCCACTTTTATTGATCCTGCTGAATAATTTGAGTTTCTGCTTGTCATCGTGCACGACATGTTTTCCATTTTCCATTCAATCTTTATAATTTCCATGTGGAATCAACGTTTCTAATATATGAATTCATGAATGAGCGAGCTATAATCAAAATCAGTTTCATTACAATCGTTATTGCAATTTCTTCAATTCCAATATGACAACTATATCTTCGATACTACCGAAATCAATGAGATTATTTCGATGATTTGATATGCGCAGAGTAATGTTGTCGATGAACTGACGACGTTCAGGGCTGATGTGCATATAAATAATGGTATTTGGTTCTTTTGTTATATTATAGCTGGGCTCGACATCAACATCGAATTCGTCATTTTGTATGACATTCTCTTCGTCATTTTGTATGACATTCTCTTCGTCATTTTGTATGACCCTGAAAAGATGTTGCAATCCAATCGAATGAGTCTGACGGGTACAATATTCACAAGAGATGTAGATTCATGCATGCGATTCGCACTGAATTTTGTTTTCTTGAATCCCAACAGGAGTGCTATTGAGTTTTCATGGCTCAGATCCACCAAATAGATAGATAGATCCTTTATTAGTTCTTTCAAAAGTACCTTTTCAGGTGTAGAACATGTCAATATAATTAAGATTACACATAACTAGCAAGTAAAAAAATATAAAAACACAGATACATTAAATAAGTAGATAGATGTTACAGTAAAAACACAGATACATTAAATAAGTAAATAGATGTTACAGTCAATACACAAAGTTATAAATAGATAAAAAACACTCATTATATATATATATATATATATATATATATATATATATATATATATATAAACACAACCCACACACACACACACACACGTATAAGTAAAAATTATATTTCTGGATATAATCAGAATTATATTTCTGGATATAATCAGGAGAAGAAAGAAAAATAGTAAATTTTACAATTCATAAATTGAAGGAAAAGGAAGAGAACATTACCCGTCTAATATGTCTGTGAAATACTCATCCAATGTATAGTATGCTTTTTTGAAAAGAAGGTTTTTCAAATTAATTTTCAGCTCCCTAGTAGGCTGTGTTCTTAACGATTCAGGTAATTTGTTATATATGTTAATTACTGAGAAGGGAATGTTTTTCTGAATGTATGCGAGGCTTGGCCTAATATTCAGAAGATTGTTTTTATTTCTAGTATTATGTCTATGATCTCTGTTATAGCATGTATAGAGGGACATATTTTCAGTAACAAATATAGTTGCTTCATAGATCAATATACTTGTTAAGGTAAGAATCTTCTTATCCATGAATATAGACCTACAGCTGACTCTTCGTGGAATATTGAAGATGTTTCTTAGGCAGCGTTTCGGGAGTATGGATATCTTCTTAACATCAGTAGATGTTCCCCAGAAAATAATGCCATACCTAATATGACTTTGAACATATGCATAATATGCTATCAAGGCTGCATCTGAGGATATGTTCTGTGAGATGACTTTCAGAGCATAGCAGTATCTCGATAAGTTCTTTGACAGTTCACTTATGTGGCTTTTCCAATCTAACTTCGAATCGAACGTGATGCCAAGAAAAGAAAGTTTTGATACTGGAATTAAGGATGTTGTGCCATGGTTGAAGCTGTCCATATTCATTTTATGACCAAAGGGGATGATTTGAGTTTTATTGGTATTCAGCTTCAGATTGTGCATGGTGAAATATTCCTCCAGTGTATTTAAAGTTTTAGTGATATTGTATCTTATTGATTCTTGATCATCAGAACTGAATATGATCGAACAGTCATCAGCATATTGAACCATATATTCACTAATCACTTCAGGAACGTTATTGGTATAAAGTATATACAACAGGGACCAGACTGATCCTGAGGTACACCTCGGGTGATAAGTAATTTTCCAGATATAAACTGGCCATCTGAGTTGGATTCAGTCACATATTGGTATCTATTTCTGAGATATGAAATGATTAGATTGAGTGCTAACCTCTAATGCCATAAAGAGACAACTTTTGGTCAACAAGAGGTGGTCTACACTATCAAATGCCTTTGACAGATCAAGATTGACAGCAGTAGTTTTATGTTTCTTATTCAGTGATTCGATTACTCTACATAATGCCTGATAGGTAGCTCGGATAGTTGATTTATTTTTCCTAAAACCATTTTGTCTGTCAGATAGAAGATTGTTTGATTCCAAAAAGTTAGTCAATCTTGCACAGATTACTTTTTCAAATATCTTACTGATATTTGACAAAATGTTATAGGCCTGTAGTTGTCAATGGCACTCTTGTCCCCTTTTTTAAATATAGCCCTCACAAATGCTGTTTTTAATTTATCAGGAAAGATACCCGTTGAGAATGACATGTTTATTAGATATGACAGAGGCTCGCATAACTCATGAGCTACATACTTTAGAAGTTTTACTGGGATTTCATCCTCCCCAACTGATCTAGTATTTTTTAAATTCATGATTGTATTATAAACTTCCTGTGGATTTGTTGGCATAAAAAATATACTTTGATCGCATCATATATTTGAATGTATTCTGTTTTCTTGAATCCCAACAGGGATATTATTGAGTTTCCATGGCTCAGATCCACCAAATACTTTGATCGCATCATACATTTGAATGTATTATTGTTTGCTCGACGACTGAACAATTCATCCAATGTGGTGTCATCATGTTTCGCACTATGAAATACTTGCAATTCAAGTTCTCGTTGAATAACAGCATTTATTCCTTCTATCTCATATTCACCACTTGGTATTTTTGTCATGTATAATACTGATTGGGAGAGTTTTATTTGCGGGAATGAAAAAAGTTATCAAGTTGTTTGTTTCCGTAATGTTGTGGATTGTGTTGCATCTATAGAATCCCAAAAGCCCCATAACGGCTATTCTTGTCCAATTCAATGGGTGGGTAGAAGTCTACACTCAACACACTGGATCCGACAGCTTGTAGCTCGAACTTTCGTGAAATGACTGATGGCAATCGCATGACGTCAAGTCAATTTATTGTTCTTCATTGTTCACAACACATGTGATATAACTTTCGTTTCCTTGGTGGCGGCGGAGACGGCATTGTGCTATTGTATTCTACTTCAACTTGATTTTTATTGGCGCCAATATTACACTCATCGATGATACAATAACAACAAAATATTTTTTGATATCCATCGTTCACGTCATCGTCGTTGGAATTTGATGTTCCAACACTTGCAGCAGTGTCATCCAAATGATGTGTTTAATGCTTATATTTTAAAATATCCCTATCCACTTGAAGGTGTTTTTGGAAGTCTTTCCCAAACCACTGCAATTTCATTAGCCGCACAAGAAATGATGACCTCCTTGGGCATATCTGCAAGTTGGCCTTTGCTAATTTCATTTATAGTGCGCAATCTTGATTTGACTATATCCCAAGCACTGTATTCGAGTTTGTTTGTCCGCCTTATGCCTAGCTTCAATATCGTCGAGATTCTATGAATATTGCATGTCGTATATTTTACACGCCCTATCCAATTCATTTATGCCTGGATCGTTGCGAGCCAATCGTTTTTGGAATTTGGTGCCGGGTCCACAATATTTATAGCCCCCAGGTAGATGCAATTCAAATGGTAGCTTATTGATTCACGAAGTCACAAATCCATGACCTTTTGTTTAATGGATGCTGTGCTCCTTTTACGTCTGTTCCGTATGGTAGTTGACATTTAAATGAAATATGTTTCATAAAATGCTGATTATTAAGAGTCCAACCGCCAAGCAATGCGCATTGTCAAGCAGAAAGAATATTTTGCGGTACAAAATAGGTGGTGGATTAAATGGGGTCATCCGTCATGGTCCTCTACTTCCATCATCAGTTCGAAGGCTTATAATCAAGTTGTTGAAAGACAAATGGGATGATATCTCTACTTACCCATCCACAAGGATTGCGTTTTGCAAAGTCATTGAATCAACAAAAATATGAATACTTGCGCAATGTATTGACACCAGTCAAAGGATTGGGTTCCTTCACATTCAGTTATAATGCAGACATTGTGCAACCCTCTGAGGCCAACCAAATTCACTGTTAATTTTTGATGATGTGATTTGCGAAAAATAGGATATTATTCGATCATATTTTTCTATGGGACATTACAAATATGTCGATTGTGTCTACCTTGCACAAACCTATTCACGAGTTCCCAAACAGCTAGTGCGTGACAATGCCAACCATCGTCATATTCAAGCAGGACGAAATGAATTTACATCACATCTTTTCCGATCACGTCTCACCCGATGTGACATTCAAATAATTTTAAATGATGTGTGTGAAATGATGGGATGATCAGTAGGATCCCTTGTCATCGATAAAGATTGAAAAGTGTGTGATGGACGATATCGACAGTTTCATATAACCTTGATATCTCAATTCGAAAAGACTCAATCATTCATTGAACTTCGTCATTGAACTATAATAAACACGTCGACATCGCATCGTCGTCATCGTTGTCACCATCGTCATCAAAATAATGAACCTTTTGAGAGATGAATGTGTAGAAGCAAAAATGGATTTGAAACGACAACTTGTGCAACCGACCGAAGATGTTCGACAAAAATTAAAATTCATCAAAAGTGGAAATGTGGAAGGAAAGATAGCTCTTGAAAATGTTTATGATCCTATAACAAAACCACCCAATGCTCTTTCTGCTGCTGCTGCTAGCAGTGTGAAGCCATCGTCTACAACAATTCAAACCGTTACTGGATCCATTCCAACCAGTACTCCCATTGAGAAAAAAAACAATCTAGTGATGCATCATTTTATCCTATTGATAATGAAATCTTCCAAGTTTAAAATTATAACAACATTTGCAAAATCTTAGAAATGGCAATAGTGCATATGATACGAATTATGGTGTGAGGGTAGATCCTCTAAAGCAAACGCTAAAGATGGGAAATCTAGAAGTACGTTTTGATGATGGAAATATTTTCTTTTGGGATGGCACAATGCAATTACGTCAATACCCCGGCACATTGGATTCATGTAACTTGATATTTCTCAAGCGACCGCCTGGAGTCGTCGATGCAAAAATTCGAAACACTTATAATATTTTTGCATTTTACCTAAGCATTGTACAAGCAGAATCAAGTTAGAAATGGAATTACATATGAGAAATCGAAGAACTATCTGGGACTTATAAAACCACTATTCAAATCAAATAAGGTTTCCTCCTCCAACCAACTTTCTTCCAATCAAAGTGGCAATGGGATGAAAAAAATTTAAATTACAGAAAGTGTTAACAACAAAACCGAAAAACTATGGAAAAGTCAGATTGCAGCCTTCTTGGTGCGCCCCTTTCTATAAATGCTCTTTCTGGACATATTAGAAATAAGAAGGACTCTCTGCAGTTACTCTCCACTCGTCTGAATGAACTACCAACTCACATCTCATTCTTTCTTTCGAGAAATTGCCTCGCTATACCAAAATTGATGTATACCCTCAGATGTTCTCCATCTTGGAAAAGTCTCAATGAGCTTCAAGATTTCGACGATTTAATGCGCCATACTTTGGAAAATGTTACTAATAATTCTTTTAATGAAGATTCTTGGTTACAGGCAACACTTCCGGTGAATCTTGGAGGTCTGGGGCTTCTTCCTTAGCTTTACCTGCCATCTTAGCTACCATGAGTAGTGTATCCAGTCTTATTGATTCTATTCTCCCTTCCACTTTTTCTGAAACGACTGATAAATTTTTTGATGAAGCTGTTTCTCTTTGGTTATTACAAATCAACTTAGATTTGCCACCAGCTACGAGAAACATTCAGAAATCCTGGGACCTTCCACTTTTGAATATAACCTCAAAAAATTTACTTGATTCGTCCAAGTCTGGAGTAGAAAAGGCCGTCTGAGATCTGTTCTTATTAAAGAATCCGGAGCTTGGCTGAATGCTCTACCTGTGGCTTCTCTCGGAACCCTTTTAGACGACGAGTCTTTCAGAATATCAATTGGACTGCGACAGGGTTTAGATATTTGTATTCCTCATAAATGTATATGTGGTAGTGAAGTGAATCAAAAAGGAACTCATGGTTGGAGCTGTCATAGAAGTGCAGGTCGTTTATCCAGACATTATCAAGTCAATGATATCATTAAACGTTCTATGGTATCGGCAGGTATTCCAGCTGTGTTAGAACCTCTTGGAACTAGCCGAGATGATGGTAAACGTCCTGATGGTATGACGCTGATTCCTTGGAAATGTGGCAAACCTTTGGTGTGGGACTTCACTTGTGCTGACACAGTTGCAGCGTCTCATTTAGCAAAAACTTCCAAGTCCGCAGGTGCTGCAGCAATATCCAGCGAGAAATTGAAAAGAAAGAAATATCAAAATCTTGGAAATAATTATCTTTTCCATCCAATCGCTGTCGAAACTTTTGGTGTCTTTGGCCCTGAATCTCTGTCTTTTATTCATGAAATTGGAAGGAGAGTGGGCCGCCCTACAAAAGATACACGTTTAACGTCATTTTTGATACAAAGAATTAGAATAGCAATTCAAAGGGGCAATGCTTCTTCTGTAATGGGTACAATTCCTCCATCGCATCCACTGGATGAATTATTTTATCGTCCCAATTTTCCTACGAGATACATATCAGTTATCAAAGATAATCACTCAGTACTTTCCAAAAAATCAATATCAGTTTCTCTATCACCTTCTTTGAATTACAGGAACAATGAACCTATGGATTCTTCGTTGAACATGAGTGAGCATGCCATCCATACCAACAAGAGACTCCATTTCTACATTTGGCCTAAGAGGATTGAATAATGTAGGAAATACCTGTTTTATGAATAGCATGATCCAGTGTCTCTCGAACACCAAGGTTTTGTTGGAAGTTTTCGAAAATGGTTTTTGTATGGAGGATTTAAATACTACTACATCAAGAATGAAAGGAAATTTAGTGAAATCTTTTATATCTTTGATGGAAAATATCTGGAGTCCTGATTCTTCTCGAAAAATGGTGGATACTTCATATTTCGTCCGTCTATTCAGAAATTTTGCTCCTTCCTTCGATCATAACGTCCCAGCAGATTCGGAAGAATTTCTAAGATACCTTCTGGTAGGTTTACATGAAGATTCAAACAAGGCGAGTGCAGAGATTCATCCATCACCAAACGATTTTGTTATCACGAATGATAATCAGAAAGCTTCCATTTCTTGAACAAGATATCTGTCTACTCATAATTCCAAAATTGTGGATACATTTGCCAGTCAGCTGAAGTCTATATTGAGATGTACTTTTTGTAATTACTGATCCGTTACTTTTGAACCTTTCTGGGTACTTTCAATCCCTATTCCAGACTTGTCAAACGAAGTAGTGAATTTAACACAATGTATTGAACTGTTGACAGAAGAGGAGACTTTGACTAACGATGCGAGCCCATACTGTTCAACTTGTGGATTGAAAAGGGAATTCAAAAAGATGATTCGTATACAAACATTTCCAAAAATTTTAGTTATACATTTAAAACGTGTTTTTTCGACTGATGGCAGTAAATTGGACAATGTGATTAATTTTCCCATACAAAATTTCAATTTGGACCAATATTCTGCTCAGGATGGAATGAATACTCTTTATAATATCTAGGCCATATCTAATCATAGCGGCAGGATTTCCAATGGACACTATACTGCATATTGCAAACACTCTTATTCTAATTGTTGGCACCTCTTCGATGACTGCCGTGTTTTTCCAAGATTGATTCTCTCAGCTCCCAGGGAGTATGTGTCCTTTCCTATGAGAAAGTTGATGATTTGATTTCTGATGGTGTTGTGGGTTTTTCCGGGTTTTCCTCCAACTGAAACAGCAAATGCGCCATCACTTCGAGTCCCGGGCTTCAATCAAGATTTTCATCTTGATATTATTTTATATTTAAAACTTTGCTTTTGTATTTTTCAATTCTGAATAAAGTTTTTTGTATACTCAAACCCAAAGAGTTGGTGGATCGTTTACGATTGTTAGTTTCTTCGAAAGCATCCGGTCACACAGGACATGAGAATGAGATTATATCAATAATGGAAGATCTACGTGAAGAAGGTATAATATATTGATACAACTACATCGAACAATCATTCATTGCAATATTATCTGAGGAGTAGTGTGGGTTTATGTGTGTACAACATCATCAGAAAAGAAGAATGACTAATAATATCAAACGATATATTGTGGACGAAATACACAAACCGGCTCGTCGTAACTTCCAGAGGAGGTCAACTGTCGTCAAAAGTCTAGCAGATTTGTGGCAAATAGATCTGGAAGAATTTCAACCTTATGCCAAAACTACCCATAATTACCGATACATTTTGGTTGTTATTGATTGTTACTTCAAATATCTGTGGATAAAACCGGCGGAAACAAAAACCGGTGAAGAAATAATCAATGCCATGGAGATTGTATTGAAAGATGCCATGAATTCTCCGAAACTTATACAAAGCGATCAAGGGAAGGAATTTCACAATAGACATTTTTCGTCGTTGATGGAACGTAAAAAAATTAAACATTTATCGACCTTTAGTACTACAAAGGCATCTATAGCAGAGAGAGTCATTCGAACAATCAAAACTTGGATCTACAAGGAGTTTTCGATGAATGGAAACCATACATGGTTGGAAATCCTTCCAATCATAACACGCAGATATAATCATAAAAAACATCATACAATAGGTATGAAACCCATCGATGTTAAAACCACTACAAAGTTGAAAAAAATTACCCCATAATTTTTCAAAATCGTCAAAGTCAACAGCACATATCCACCAACTTAGATTCTCGAAGACATGGATAAGAATCCCATTCAAGGTTGCTTCTATGAAGCTGAATTGCAGAAAACTCAAAATCCCGATGTTTACCTGGTTGAAAAGATACTGAAGTGGAGAGGAAATGAAGTGTTTATCAAATAGTTAGGTTTTTCCAAAGAACACAATTCATGGATTTCGAAAAATGCAATTGTTCAGCATTCAATCATCATATTTTGTATCGAAATAAAATAAAAGTTATATTGTGAAACTTGTTTTATTATCATATAAAAAAGGAAACAACATCAACAACATTAACAAAAAAATCATATACTTAATCACTATTTCTCACCAGCTCTTTTTGCCATTCTTCGAAAATTGATGTAATTGCCTCATAGTATTGGGTTCCATTTCCGCTGGTGTTGTATTTTCTATATCTTTCCACCTTCTGTTTGATGGCATTGGACTTCTTTCGCAATTCAGCAATCTGTTCATCCAATTTATGCGTCATTGTAACTTCTTTATCCAAATCTTTATCAGTTTGATGAACCTTTGTGATGGTATTGTTGGATTCAGTGATGCTACGTTTTTCAATCTTTCTCTTCCGAGCATAAACTTGCAGTGGCACATGTGAAGCTAGCGACTCAATGGTGAAAGATGCAATTTTTGAAGATGCGCCCTTTTTTTCGTTCTTCCCTTAGCTTTGGAGGACGACGTCGAGGTACTCGGCCTTGAATTGTCCAAAGCAGCAGCATCTTGTTTTAGACATCGCGTGGTGATGGTGGGAAGGTCAAGTGTACATCTCCTCTTTCGTTTTGGTGCTTGGACCTCAATATCCTGAAGAATTTGGATGGCAGGTGGAGCCTTTTCAATGACTGGGACAGAAATGCAGATGATAGGTGGACAACTGGTTGGCAATAATTGCGATATGAAAATATCTTGCATATCTGGTACCTTCCTCCGCCACACTCAGTAAAATGAATTCATCCATATCAAAATTCAAATCCATCATGTCGCCGACCTCTTTTGATACTGCTGCTGCTTCAACACTGCTTTGTTGATCAGCAGCGAGTAATTTTTCTAAAATACTAATATCGTTGGAATTTATTGTAATTATAAACTTTCACAAACACACATACTACTTAAAAAGTGTCGAGAGTGATTATGTAAAAACTCTACACTTTATAAATACTTCTTCAACTCCCTCCCATTCCCCCAATATTGCAGTAATGTGCGCTTGTACTCATGCGTCATACCCGATTCGATTTCAAGGTGACCTTGCATTTCTATCGAAAGTTTTTCGCTTAACTCAAAAATCAAGATCACATAATCTCCAACTCCTTCCATACTTCCACTACTGCAGTGAAAGTGTGTCATCCCCGATTCGATGTCAAAGGGTCCTTGCATTTCTATTGGAAGTTTGTAGTTTCGTTTATAAACACGTGAAAAAATATATGGGAATTCAAAAAAAATTGTGATGAAATGTTGTGACATTGCTAAAACCATCGCAAGATCAAGTGTACATCATCCAATAACTATATGATCCCCTTTTGTCTCCATTTTCATCACAAATCAAAACTATTATTCATTATTGCAAGTAACACATACATCCCGCGGTCTTATCAAAAACAGTGCATTCTCACACACTCGACAATAGTTTGGCCCATTTTGCCAAAACCGCACGAAGTATGTACATCTATATGCCTGTATAAGGCATCTGCATTATGATGCCTAATGGTGTATAAATTAAAGCATATTGCACACCGTCTTTCAACGCTATTCTCAACTGTTTGTAATGCCACAAATGTTATTGTGTAACAAACCGCACCACAACTCAGTTCCATGGTGAGGTCCTGGAATCGTCTTACCAACTCTCCTATGTCGTCATCAACAACTGGAAGTTGATCAGCCTCCAAAACCTCACGTTGAGCGAAAGGACTAAAAATTACCAGTGAGTTGGATTTCATTTCTCACATTTTGAAAAGTCTTGGAAACACAGACAATCTATAAATTTCATAGAGATATGACCTCGGAATGGACAATTCCAGTACCCTAATTCAATGTTGCCACTACAGAATTTTCGGGTCCAAAACGACTGACATTTTGTAGGCCTTTCTTGGTATGATTCAAAGTCAGAGCGGATATAATTTTCAATTTTAAATATTCCTGGATGTTCCCGAATATATAAAACGGTATATTAATGTTGACATGTACAAAAATAAAATATCCTAGGGGACTTGACTTTTGTACGTTTATTGTCATATGTCATATATTCAAATCTAAAATATTTATAAAGAGAAAGGTAAAATACTTGATTTACGGACGCTAACCTTAATGATACTTCAGTTTATCAGTTTCAGTTGTAAAAATCTCTAGTGTAGTGCTTTTGTTGACTTTGTTTCAACATGTCAATCAATCAATAAATCAATAAAATTTATTTTCTATATATACAAATCATTCAAACTTAGAACTACTATATACAATGTACATGTGGGTACTCCTTTCTTGTTCCTCTTCCTGGTGGTGGTGTAGAGGGAAAGGAGTTTGGCATAGGAGTGGAGAAGAGTTTTTTTTTTTTTTTTTTTTTTTTTATACCGCCATCTTGCCCTCCCTAGGGGGCGAAGGGGCAGCCCCTGCTGGTGTTAGCAGGTAGCCATTAGTAAACATGTTAGTCTTGGTTTTTCTGACAATTCCGTTTTTAGGACGCCTCCTACTTTAGTGTATGCGTCTTTCTATTTTTTGACCTGACTCCAGTAATTATAGTACTGTTATCATTCCTATTTTTGCAACTGACGATGTTCTTATACTGGAAAAGTTGTTATTAAAAAAAAACCAGCTTAAAAAAATTATAGATTTTCTGTAATTCCCCGCAATCTGGGGTTTTTCCTGTAGCTGTTTTCTTGTTCTAAGATTATACGATTGAACTTTAGATTAAATTAGAATTAAATTGTGTTTATGATCATCCTACCGCTGCATTGTGGTTGGTCATTGTTCCAGTTCATGGTACAGTTCCAAATTTTGGTAGATGACCCCGTGCTTCCTGGGGTGATTGACTCGGATACTAGTGATACCTGCCGTAAGCGGACTCTTGGGTATGTGGTATCTGTAAAATTTATCAGATATCTTATTAATGAAATCCGTGATTTTCCCAACATTAGCTAGTTCGCGCAGTTCGTCGAGTCTGATGTATCTATTACTATTAGTAACGATACGCAGTGCTTTGTTTTGCAGCCTTTCCAGCCTCATTAACTGGGTTTTTGCAAGACTGCAGAACACTGGACTGGCGTATGTCATTGCCGGTCTGATGACTTGTTTATAGAGTCGAAGCTTGTTCTCCTGTGACAGGTTGGAGTTGCGTGCAATGAGGGGATATGTGCGGCTGATGGCCGCCGCTCCCCTCTGCAACGCCAGCGATATGTGTCCATGCAAGTACATCCGCCTGTCCAGTTGCACCCCCAGGTATCTCACTGAGGGCCTCTCTGTCACTTGACTATTTTCAATCTTTACCTTCCCAAGGATCTTCACGTTAGTTCGCTTCCTTGTGAAGTTAACGACCTCCGTTTTATTGGGATTTAGTTTAATTTTATTCTTCCTCAGATATGGTATGACCAACCGATCCAGATGAATCTGGAGCTGTCTGGCGGCCACTTCGCTATAGAACGAGTGGGCATAGATCGCGGTATCATCCGCGAACATAGCCGTATTCGTCCGAGCGAAGGTCGGAAAGTCACTGGTATACAGGGAATACAAAATCGGTGACAGCGAAGACCCCTGTGGGACCCCCGTGGGACAACTTAGCTTTTTCCACCGGCTCTGCCACCGAACGCCCGGGTCCAGTCACTATGGCTGGAATAGGTTCCCTTTTTCTTTGGAATCTTTTTGCCATGTCCCATAGTGAGTGGTCCCGGACATCGAGGTTCTCAAGTCTGCGATTCCACTTCTCGTTGGTGTTGGCGTTAATGAGATCCGTGATTTCTACCCCTAGTCTCATGAAATTGTCTTTATATTCTGGGTTTCTTGTTCGTTGCCATTTTTTGCGTTCATTATTTTTTAACTTGATAAGGTGTTTGATGTTTGGTGGAATCGCAAACTTGCACTAGAATTTCTCTTTTGCGTTCATTTTTTGTCACCTTGTTAATGTGTTTTTTATCTCGTCTTTAGATATCTCAGAATTAATGAGTGTAATGTTATTTACTATCTTACGATACTCCTTCCAGTTCGTGCCGGAGTAGTCATATCTGATTTTTTCCGTCTTGCCATATTTGACTTGGTTTAGCCTAAAGAAAACCGGATTGTGATCTGATGTTAATTCATCTGCTACCTCCAGATCGCTCAAATCTGTTATATTTTTATGGACAACCAGATCTATAACTGTCGGCGACATGCCGTTAAAGGGGTAGTGAGTAGGTTCCTTACTACTCTCGATGATAACTTCGTTGTCTAAGGAGTACCTCAGCAACGTTAACCCATTGGGGCTTGCCTTGGTCGGGCTGCCGTTCCACTCATTGTGCCTCGCGTTAAAGTCACCGGCCAGTATTACCTTGTTCGCAACACTAAACAGATTGTCTAGATCGCGATTTTGAATTCATTCCCTGGGGCGCTATACACTGAAAATAGGCACGTGCCATCGCTAAGTTCAATTCCCGCATGTTCGATATTCGAATTTTGCCGATGTATATCCGTATATGGTATATTATCCCTGATTAGGATTGCTACCCCCCTAGCGGCCCTCTCGCCTCCCGGTCTGTCGGCCCTGATGGTGGTAAATCCCCCAAATTTCAAGTTATGGTCCTGTCGGAGTTTGGTCTCAGACAGAAGCATTACATCTACCGAATGTTCGTGAATGAAGCTGCTGAGGAGCGCAAACTTCCCAGCAACTCCATTCGCATTAAACATACATGCCTTTATACCTCTATGTACCGCCATTTGAAACGAAAAAACGCGCTGTCGCCATCTCCCGTTCCTTTTCCGGGGTTTTAATTAACATGTGATACAGATTTTCTGAAATTCCTCCTACTCCTCTGATATTAACTAGGCTGTTTATTTTTGTTGAAATATCAAATATTTTGCTATCTAAAATGCTAGGTATTATAGTTGGAAAGGGGATAGGTGGGGAGCCTTTTGTGGGCTGGATAGTTCTTACCACCACCGGCGGTGTCTGATTTCCTTCGTTTCTTGGTCTTAAGCCTTGTTCCCTGTTGTCTGTCCGGGGTAGCGCCGGAAATCCGGCGTACCCTATTCTCGACTCTTCATCGCTCGCATCTGTATGGGGTAGCGCCAGGTCACCGGCGTACTCTCTTCTCAACTGCTCCTTCCTTTTGCCTGGTTGGGGTGGCGTCTGTTTGACGTACCCTCTTCCTGGCTCTTGCTGCCGTTTGTCTGTTTGGGGTAGCGCCCGGTCTCGAGCGTACCCTCTTTCAACATGTCTGTTCCCGTACGGTTATTATTACCAGAGGATGTTCCAGGTGCCCTATTGAAAAACAACTTGTTGATTGAGGACCATTCAGTCGCGGAACTCCAAAGATAGCTACAATGTAGGGGCTACAAGAAATGTGGTTCAAAAACACAACTTATTGAAAGGTAATTCCTATGCCATATTATGGGAAGTGTATAGTCTGCCGACCAGTCGGCAGACTATACTTTGTGTTTGAACCACAGAACTCATAGTTTGAACTTGAAAACAAGTGAAAAGAGCATGTTTGGTGTTTTAATAAAAAGAACTGATTTTGTGTGTTTTTTAGGAAAATAAAAACAAATAGGGTCACTGGTCTACAGTTCTTCGTCTTCTTCGCACAATGTGGGCTGGTTCCGAAGAACCCCGTGCACGTAGAACCCCGTGTTCTATGTGGGCCAATTTTGCGCCCACTTGTTCTGAGAAAATCAGCTGGGCATGCCGATTTCTTTGACAAAATTCAGCAACTTCCTCAGCTGAATCTCCTTGACGTCCTCTGGGTTCAGAATTATGCTCCCAAGGTTGATCTCCCTCTGGTGCACCAAAGCTAGGCACTCAGTGAGAATGTGCGACGATGTCTCGCCATCTTCCAGGCACCATCTACATAGGGGATCATCTGTGATCCCAATGAGATCCATGTGCCTGTTCAGGTGATTATGTTCCGTTAGGAGCCCAGTCACAGTTTTGATGTCCCGTCTGTTGAGTGACAGGATCTCTTTAGACATTTTTTACCATGGCTCCTTCATGTGGAACTTTGATTGCCTCATGTTGAAAACAAGTAAAAAGAACGTGTTTGGTGTTTTAATAAGAAAAACTAATTTTGTGTGTTTTTTAGGAAAATAAAAACAAATAGGGTCACTGGTCTGCAGTTTGAACAAAAAGTATATTCTACCGAATGGTTGGTAGACCCTTTCCATATTATTTTTCACATCTTTAGTAAAATGAATGTAGAGGTACAGACTAAGAACAAAAATGTTGACGTGTACCTAATAGACACTAGATAAAAGATTGAAGTGCACCTAACAATATATACTTTTCTTTATTGATCTGAATATCATGCATGTTGTTCATTTTATAGGTTGAAAAAATGGTCAAGACCAGAAAATATGTCCTGGCATTGATAATAGAAAATAGTATGATATGAAGAGGAATTCGAAATAAGATACCCCAATTTGCAGCAAACATTATAACTTGCAGCTTAAATTTGATAGAGTGAAGTGGGGAAGATTTCCCTCTTGCCGCATACCTGAATATTTCAACAAAGGACATATTTATACCTATATAATTGGTGAAAATGTTCAGAATGAAGACCCTGATGTTGCAATTGATGATGAGCAGAATATTGTTACTTCAGTTGAAGCCTTTAGAAAGGGAATCCAATATGTGGACAGTGATCATGTTAGCGAAGTATTTGATTTCTCAGATGGTAGCTATCATATTGCAAAATTCAAGTGCCAGTCATCATTCCGTAAGAAAGTCCCATATAATGTTGAAATTGTTTTGAACATAATTTCTGGAGCTGTGGTCAGGGGATCATGTGAGTGCGAACAATCCAGTCTTGGAAAATGCAGTCATGTTACTGCATTCCTGATTTGTATTTGCCGATATGTGGAGAAGTATGGAACTGTAGTTATGGCCCCTACATGTAGACCTCGAAAATGGAGCATCGGTTCTAGAAACAGAGATCCTGGTCAGACTTCAAAATCCACATATCCCATGAAACGACTGAAACCATTGAAGAGAGCTGAATTTGATCCTCGACCAAAAACTACACGAGGGAGGTTGATTAAAATAGTTTTATAGTTGACTTACAGAAAGGAGAACCAATTTCTTTGTTTGAAACAATTTTTAAACTACAATTTGACGACTTTCAGTATGGTTCGGAGGAACTAGACATTTGTTATCAACAAACACAACAGTATCTGGATGACATGAAAAAATATCTGCATAACTTTCCTAATGAACTTCTCGAGATTCCTGGAACTGTTCAAGGTTTAGAGGTCTGGTATAGAAGGAGAACATACTTCATAACATCTTCGAATGCAAAAGTTGTGTGCAGAATTACATCAGAAAATGCAAAGAAGAATTTTTTGCTTACAAATTTGTGGAGAATTTCTCCAACAGTCATGACAGCTGCCATATTATATGGTAAACGAGTGAACCTCTAGCAAGAAATGCGTACAAAAAAGATTTTGTTGGAGAAGATGAAAGGATGCTTGAACTAGGATTGGTTGTTAATAAAAAATATCCATGTTTTGCCACAAGTATTGATGGGCTAGTGATGACAGAAGATGGAACAATAGATCGATTGATAGAAATCAAATGTCCCAAAATTTTGTAAAAATGTCCTAATTTGTCCGATTTTGATAAATATTTGACAAAAACACAATTAAACAATTTTTTTAGAGAAACAAAATTTCAAATATTGTATGAAAAATAATCATCCTTATTTATACCAAATATTAATGTCCTTGGTCATATTTGACTTGAATATTTGTCATCTGGTAGTTTGGAATACCAAGTACATTCTGGTTATTCGTATAAGAAAAAGTCGATATCCAGAAATTTTTGAAGAGATTATGTAAGAAGTTGTTTTTTATAAAACTGTCTATGTACCAGAAATGTTCAATATGAGATGTGTAAGAAATTTGAATGCTGTCGAACTGGATGAATAAATGTCCCCTCTATATATTCATGTATATTTCAAATTCAATAAAATTTATTATTTATCACTTTGTTTGTCCTGAATTAATTTTTGTGTGGTCAGAACGTTAATATTCAACAGGTCAAACACAAATATTCCAAAGAATTATTTATGATAGAAATAAAACCTGTCGATACAGTCTGTCAGGGTAAGGTTGCACTGCATGGAGATCTAGAAAATGGCAAAATGAAGACCAAACTTTGAATGCAAATCAATGTGATTGTGTAGAGTTTGAAGAACTGCAATTATAAGGTGCTTCCAGGTTTTCCTAATATTTTTATTTTTCTAATTCGATCCATTCTCTATAACTTACCAGTTCCGAGATCTCTCTGCTGTGCTTCCTATCCTGGAAAAACTCTGTTATGCATAAAAAATAGTATGTTTTATTCAGATCAAAAGTGACTACCAATTTCGGTATGTCCTCGGTTCAGTTACGTTTTACTTCATCTCAAAAACTTCCAAAACAGGAATGATAAAAAATAGTATGTCTTTTTTTCGAATCAAACTCCTAATTCAAATAATTTTTTTATTATTCATATGCAACACAAAAAAGTATATTATTAAACAACAAGTGGCGGTTCATACTGCGGCTATTGTACTGCAAATAACGAGAGGGAAGACAATACCAACAATAATCTTGAGTTACCAGAAATCAAAGATCATTCGAACTCGTGAAGCATTTGTGAATAAACACACAGAAGAAGATTTGAATGAGATTGAAGTGATGGAAAGTGAAGAAGATACATTAGATATTTCAGAAAATGGAGAAATTGGAAAATATGCAAGAAGTAACAGCTTAAACATAGATGAAACAATAAGTCGAAACAATATTCTGAAAATACTGGAAACACAATATCAGTTTTGCAAGATATTACTTTGAAATTATTGAATACTTCCTCCCTATCTCCATCTTTCAGCAGCCATTTATATTTTCCTGAACCAATAAACCATAAGAATTAATGGACCGAGAAAGATCGTCTTTCATCGGCAATTTCCTCTTTAGAATTTAGAGAAATGTTGCAAGGAAAAATAGACGAGAAGAAAAAGGCCGAAGATGAAAAGAAAAGCAGACAGACTTAAACTTTCAGCTGAAAAGTGTTCCAATTCTACATAAAAAAAAGAAACAAAAAACAAAATATAGAGATTGACGAAACAAGTCTACCCGAATCTGTGATGGACATAGAAAATACTTTACCAGAATCTGTGATCGATAGTAAAGATAAAGAAAGTAGAATTAAGGAAAATGATGCAACTTGTAGTTTAGATATGGATAGTGACACTGAAGACAATTACTTGAAAAATATCGGCTGCGATAGATGTCCTAATTGGTTTCATTTGGAATACCCCCATTTTAGAGATTTAACTATTTCGATATAGAATACGCAGAATTTATTCGTTATTCTTGCGAGAAATAATGTTAATTTTTTTAGTTTTATGTGAAATTGGAATGAACTCGAATGTTAATTCCTATGAATCTTTTTTTTTTTAATAATAAGTTTATCCACCTAACAGGTTTCATATTGTCAGGAATATGCCCTCCATAGCTGATCGACCCATATTCTCCTGATCAGGGTTAGCACGCTCATATGTTTATCATATTCATTTTGTTTGAATGTTTGGGATTAGATCACATCGAACAATGTGTGTTAGATATAAAAGAGTGTTGCTGGCACTATCGCGGGCATTACAATTATGATAACAAAGTAGAAATCAGAAGTTAGAAGTTGAAATTTTACAAGATTGTAGTCCCAACTACTGAGCTGCCATTCTGGCAGTGTTGTATAGTTCTAGGTTAAGTATAGTAGTTTTTATTTATATTTATTGTTATTAAATATTGTATGTTTGTTCTATTGATTATAAGTTCATCATCTGGTAATCACAAAAGTTTTCCTGAGCTACCAAACCCCTTGAAGCCCCTTGGGCAATATAGTTATGACATATGGTGGAGGCGCCTATTTTTCGATTTTGGAGGTTTATTCTTCATAATAAATCTCATTTAAGTACCTGGAGCTAGTCTTTGATATTTTGTAAAATGTTTCTAAATTTAAAGTCAAATTTTGTTGATAACCAGATGATAAAAAGTATGAAAGTATATTTATGGTGAATATTTTGAGAATTTTTCAAAGTTACATACATGCCTATCGATGGTTATTTTTTGTGGATTTTAGCAATTTTCCATTCATTGAGTGCCAGATTACTGAATACAGTTTCAATTTTTTGTTGATATATTGTGGTTTTTTTTTTTATGGGAAACATTGAAATTGATTTTTGTTCAATTCAGTTTTCATACAGAAAAATGAGATTCTACTATCATTTTTGAGAAACTTCTAATGAGCATTTGAAGATTTCATTTTTCGTGGGTTTAAAATGATGATTTTTTGTCGGGAAAAATTTACAATATTTTCCAATGCATTTAGATGATGAGATAATATTTCAGAAAAATAGTACTTTGATATTAATTCATCATAGCGATTGCAGATTCCATATGTAATATTAGTAGATCGAGATTTTCACACAGTATTATTTTTTGGGATTTTCATTATAGTTGAAATAAATTAAATTGGGCATTTTTTAGAGCATGATATGAGTTAGATTAGATACAGATAGACATTAGGCAAGTTAGATAATCAATTCTTCCACGGATTGGAATCGAAATATGGGAGAAATATTAAATGGGAATTATTTTAGTAAGAATCCGTGTGTATAAATATTTTTATAGACGAAATTGTGATTAGGGTTACTGAAGAATCACTTGATATATAAAAAAATGGGGTTATTGACAAGTTCAATATGTAGAAATTCAGGTATTTTTTGTTAATTCAAAACTCAGGAGTTGATTTATTTCACTCGTTTATGACATATCCACCTTTTTAGAGCTTCAAAGTATTTAATGATTTCATTATTTTTTCCTAAAATAAGAATTCGAATATATTTTGACTGGATATATCTTAAAAAAATATATAAGTTATCCCATTTGGCCCTTGATTTGAAAATGTAGATATATGAGAAGCACATTGAGAGGTAAAAGTTTCTCATGGGTTAGTTAGTACATGGCGAATTTCTGAGTAAAAAATACAAACATGGATTTATTCATTCAGTGATGGTATGTGTTCCCGCCGCCCCTGCGTCCTAAGGGCATACTTATCTACCACACACGCAGGGTGCGAGGGTGGACCGAGACGCTAAGCACTACACTTCAAGTCGAGAGTCGATCACGTTCACATATGTATTAAGTACCATCTATACAGTTACCAGACTTTTCTATTCATTGTTATTTCTTGCGTTTTAAATAAACCAGTGAAAATCAGTACTCAATAATTCCTACATCATACAGTCCACCATTACAACCAAATTCATTGTCCATCGAGCGAATACTCAAGAAAATCGAGAAATTGCGATAATTATCCGCATGTGAAGGCAATACGGTCGATATTCGTGTGCCGCCAACAAGTGCCTTTTTGGATTTTGGGAAGCCGGGCAATCGTCCAACCAAAGAGACGACCCGTAGCCGCATCTCCAGCACCAAAAAGACGTGCAAGGTTCAGCAGGTCCACGCCGTATTCTGATAAGGCAACAATCAGTGAGTCTTTCTATCCCTTCATATACTCTCCTATTCCCAATGAAATTGCCGCTATTTAGTCTATTTTCAATATATTTCTATTCTCAATAAAGTCCTATAATGGCTGAATTAGACAAATTAAAGCGTAAACGTGATTGATAAATGGTTTGTTAACTTCATTCAATAAGCACTTAGGAAGTACAATAAACAAGCAAGAGCTAACAGATCTCGAAATTTTTCGGGACAGGTTGAAAAACACTTTGGACTTACTTAACGAATTCAATAATCTGCAAAACGAAATAGAAATGACGTGCGCATTAGATTCGCTGTCTGAACAAACCGAGAAAAGGAAGGCTTTCGAAGAAAAATACTATGAATTGACAAACAAGGCTAAATTATTTTTGGAAAAATATGACATTCCCATTCCACATTCAGTCTTCCTATAAATCCGAATCGGTAGGTGTAAAGTTGCCAGATATTCTGTTACCTAAATTCAACGGCCATTTTGAAGATTGGCTAGAGTTCAGAGATACCTTTGAGGGTTTGATACACAAAAACGAATCTCTCGTATCTATACAGGAGTTTTTCTATCTACGGGGTGCGCTAGAAGGCACCGCTGCGGCTTCCATAAAGAAAATTCAACATACCGCGGACAACTATTCAGTAGCGTGGGGTACCTTGTGTGAAAGATTTAATAACACAAAAAAGTTATTACATGATCATGTAGGCGCATTGTTGTTTTTTGAACCTATTCACAAGGGTTCAGGCGATAAATTACAGCAATTAGCTGACAATATCTCGAGACACTTAGGCGCTATAGAGCAGTTGGGTCAATCGGTAAATAATTGGGATTGTTTACTAATATTTTGGTTCTCCCAAAGGGTCGACAACACTTCACTATGTGATTGGGAGCGGCAGCAGCGAAACAAAACAGAATCACCCGAGTTGGGCGATTCTTCAAGTTTTTTACGCGAGCGTGCAAATTTTGTAGATTCATTAAACTATAAGTGCAATCAATCGCGCGATAAAAATCCTAGCAAGCCAAGTAAAGATTCTATACGTGGTGTAAGAAAGGAAAGTTTTAGTCTCTAACCACTATATGTGCACCTACTGTCAGGGAAAGCTCGCGATATATACATGCGATAAATTTTTAAACTTGACTTTAACTATATGCGCTAATTGTCTGAGAGAGAAATATCATATAGGTAAATGTAGAATAGGTCCATGTAAAAGATGCAAGTCTCGCCATAACTCTCTTTTACATGACGATATCAGACCAGTGCAGCCGAATGAAACCACTGATGAGCAATCCAGCGCGAATGTTCTAAGCAGTGGCGCGATCCAATGTTCGATAGGGCAAACAATATTGTCCACTGCGCGCGTATTAATATCGGATAACTTTGATCAATTTCACTCGGTAAGAGCTCTTCTGGACTGCGGTTCTCAAACATCTTTTATCACGGAGCAGCTACAAAGAAAGTTGAACGTTATCAGCCATGCCACCAATCTTGCCATATACGGTATAACAAACAATATTTCATCGGTAAAAGGAAAATGCAACGTTGCGCTTAAATCACAAGTTAATCAGTTCTCGATCGATTCAACTTGCTATATCTTACCAGAAATAACTAGCCGCATGCCTAGCATTGCTATGAAGGCAGAAATTCTGAAAATTCAATATCATATTGTATTAGCTGATCCGGAATTCCATAGGCCCGGTCCCGTCGATATGTTAATCGGGGCTGATCTATTTTGGCAGCTCCTAGGTACCAATAAAATCATCTTAGGCAGGTGCGGTCCATATCTTCAGGAAACTAAGCTCGCATGGAAAGTTTCCGGCCCACTCGGCGTAAGCAACCCAAAAACAACCTCGTGTAACTTCAGCCGAAATCAAGAACTGCTTCAAGCACTCACAAAATTTTGGGAAATTGAGGAAATGTCCGATCATAAGGTATTTTCCCCAGATAAGCTTTTTTGTGAAATGGTATTCGTGGAAACTACAATTAGAAGTCCTGATGGGCGATTTATGGTCAATATGCCACTTAAACAAGAACCTGCAATTCTGAGAGAATCAAGGTCTCAAGCGCAACTCAGATTTCTAGCTTTAGAAAAACGTTTATTCAGAAACCAAAGGCTACGGAGTATGTATAATGACTTCATGAACGAATATATCGATTTAAACCATATGTCAATAGTCGTAAGCCCATCTATTGGTCAAGAATACTATATCCCTCACCATAGCGTGCTAAAGGATTCCAGTCTCACTACAAAGCTGCGAGTAGTTTTCGACGGCATATCCTTGAATAATATTCAAGCTATAGGGCCAGTTCAACAAAATAAATTATTTTCGATAATTTTGAGATTTCGTCAATATTAACATGTCATATCCGCCGAAATAGCGAAAATGTACCGGCAGGTTTTGATAAACCCAACGAAGCGACCACTACAGCGGATACTATGGCGCGATAGTTCTTCAAAGGAACTATGCACGTACGAGCTTCGGCTAGCTTTCTTGCTATTAGATGTTTATTCGCACTAGCCGAGGAAATTCAAGAATCCAAACCAGACATAGCTCGTATAATCAAGCAAGATTTCTACGTAGATGACTTGCTCATGGGCGCAGATTCTCTCCGAAATGCGCAGCGAATATGCCGCGAGGTATCTGATGCTCTAAACGGCGGTTGTTTCGAGCTCCGGAAATGGTACTCCAACTCATCCGAAGTTTTACAGGATATTGCTCATTCTAACCTAGCTCGCTACTATCGAATTCTCCAAGGATGATATAACTGAAACATTAGGCTTGACATGGACATGTCAAAACGATAACTTAATGTACAATATTCATATTCATAATAAGGATCAAGATTTAACAAAACGAACCACCTTGTCCGTTGTGTCGAAAATATTCGATCCACTAGGATTACTAAGTCCTTGTATAATTTTGGTCAAAATTCTATTGCAGGAATTGTGGTCAACCAAGGTATCTTGAGACGATCCTATTCCCGATCCTATAAAATCAACTTGGCTCACCTTTCAACGCGAATTGCCTATATTGAATAACCTAACTATATCGCGACACGCTATAATACAAAATTGTATAAGGGTCGAACTACACGGGTTTTGCGATTCGTCACAGAGAGCCTACGGTGCCTGCGTCTATTTGCGCAGTTTGGACAAAGATGGTAATATACGCGTCATGTTACTAAGTGCTAAATCCAAGGTGGCGCCACTGAAGACTATCAGCATACCAAGACTGGAACTTTATTATCATCACGCCTAACAGAATTTGCAATTTGAGCAATGTTTCCTTTGGTCCGACTCAACTATCACCTTAGCTTGGATCAAAACCAGCCGGAACTTACTAAAAACATTCACAGGAAACTGAGTCTCTGAAATCCAAACATTGACACAAAATTGTCAATGGAAATATGTTCCGCCCAAAGAAAATCCTGCTGACATAGTCTCCAGAAGTTTGTTACCATACGAAATTCTCCATTGCGACCAGTGGTGGAAAGGTCCATACTGGCTTTCAGGCGATCAATCAAAATGGCCAAACGAACAACCCGAAGCCGGTAGCATGCCAGAGTTAAAGTCTCAAGCGTATTTGGCAGGCCAATTCGAAAGCACTCTAGACTTTCCATTCGAAAAATTCTCGAGTTTCAATAAATTGCGCAATGTTATCGCTTATATATTACGCTTTGAAGAAAATTGCCTCAAAACAGGCAATGACAGACGTAAAGGTGATCTCACACCCCAAAAACTGAATCGCGCTACTAAAACGCTAATCAAAACGTGCCAGTACCAATGTTTTTCGAGCGATATTGAAAATATGAAAGAGGGCAATGAATTGCGATCGTCGAATAAACTTTCCGGTTTAACCCCATTTCTAGACAGCGAGGGCATTTTACGCGTAGGGGGTAGACTCAAATACTCGGACTATGACTTCGATAAAAGACACCCCATACTTCTACCTGGAAAACATCAGCTCACTAAATTGATATTCCACCAAGAGCACAACCGATTGCTACATGCCGGCCCCCAATTACTGCTCAGTACCATGAGAGATACCTACTGGCCTATATCCGCTCGTGATCTAGCTAGTGATATCGTGCGAAAGTGCGTGCGCTGCTTTAGATTTCGCACCAGTACCAATCAACCAATAATGCCTTCGACAAAGTAATGCCCAACGACAAAGTAATGCCTTCTAGCCCCTTCTCAGTTGCTGCAATTGATTACCTGGTCCTCTTCGGATTAAAGACCGTATAGGTCGCGGCTGCAAAATAACTAAGTGTTATTTGGGACTTTTTGTATGTTTTTTCACAAAGGCAGTTCATCTAGAACTGATCTCTAGCCTTTCTACAGAAGCCTTTATCCAGGCATTAAGACGTTTCATCTCTCGAAGAGGTAAACCGAGTAAAATGTATTCTGACAACGGCACTAATTTCGTTGGTGCTCAGAAAGATTTGAAATTTTTTCTAAGATCCGTAGAGAACATTAGCAATGTTACAAAGTTTTTCTCTATAGAATCCATTGATTGGCAATTCATACCGCCCTATTCGCCTCATTTTGGTGGACTCTGGGAAGCCGGAGTCAAAAGTTCCAAACACCATCTCAGAAGAGTCATGTCAAAAACGCCTCTCACTTTCGAGGAATTATCCACTTTGCTATGCCAAGTGGAGGCAATTTTAAATTCCCGTCCGCTATCTCCCCTTAGTCCAAATCCAAATGACCTCACTCCTTTAACTCCCGCTCACTTCCTGATTGGTAAGCCTTTAATTGCTGCCCCAGACGAGGAGGTCACGGATGTCAAAATTAATCGACTAGATCGCTTTCAATTGATCCAGCAGATGTCACAGCACTTTTGGCGACGCTGGAAGACAGAGTACATTTCCGAGCTACAACTCCGTCAAAGGTGGAGAAAAACTCAAGGCACATTGCTTGAAAACGCCTTGGTTCTACTCAAGAACGACCATACCCTGCCCACTCAGCTAGGGCGGATCATGCATCTACACCCAGGCCCCGACGGCATTTGCAGAGTAGCCACCATAAAGACTTATACTGGGATCGTCAAGCGAGGGTTCCAGAAAATCTGCCCCATGCCCTTGAAAATTTGAAAGAGGGTCCCTTCAAAGTGGGGAGGATGTTCCCGCCGCCCCTGCGTCCTAAGTGCATACTTATCTACCACACACGGAGGGTGCGAGGGTGGACCGAGACGCTAAGCACTACACTTCAAGTCGAGAGTCGATCACTTTCACATATGTATTTACCATCTATACAGTAACCAGACTTTTCCATTTATTCTTATTTCCTGCGTTTTGAATAAACCAGTGAAAATCAGTGCTCAATAATTCCTACATCATACAGTCCACCATTAAAATCAAATTCAGTATGTTCAATAGGTTGTAGTTTTTTGGATATTATTTGCATTTGAGATTTAGGAAAAATGCGACTTGCTTGACAAACTGACCGACATTCGTTTTATATCTTATTATTGATTCTATATGATTATTTTTGTGATGAATAATGTATTTAGAGTGTGAAATTGGAAAATAATGTGAATTATCTCGTGAAAAGTTAGATATGATTGTGTATTAGAAGATGAATACACGAACTGGAGGGATGGGGGCTTGGAAGAAGTGTCAATGAAGTGACATGAAAGCCTACCTTTAGAGATACAATGTTTATGTTTGATTTTCCAGTATTCATCGTGTAATTCAAGTCAATTAGTGCATGGAATTACTGATCGTGACAGCAACTATTCGGAAAATCTGAGTGCCAGGTTATTTGAGCTAGATTCATCGTAAGTCTCTAGACGAATATTCTAGTAACGAAGAATTAATAGTTTCCTAGAAAATGCACAAACGTAGAAAAAGTTATTCTATAAGTGTGAGAGGGCAGTCTCACAAAATAAATGTTCATTTGGCGTGACATTGAGTGTAGTTTCGGCAGTTTGAGATAAAATACATGAAACAATATTGAACATATCACACATATATTGGCACAGTTTGTTTTCTTCAAAGTTCTCACAGAAAATATCAAATTCTGAAAGATTATTTTATATATCACGGGAAACACTATTGAAAAGTTATTTTACTTTCAAACAAGTAGTTTTTATTCAAATAATCCAAATTTTTTCAAGAATATTATTTTATATAACGATTTTTCATCACAGGACATACCCATTAATATCAATTCAATTTAGTCGGAGAATATTGGAAAATTTCGAGTGGAAATCAGCAAGAATTTTTTTCTCGAAACAAATAATGGATAAAGCTGTGGAAATCGTTCGTTCGTGAATCAAAATGAGAATGTTTGTTTATACATTATTGCGGAGTTTATTGAAATGAAAGCAATTGAGATATTATAACAATAACAGAATTATGAACTTACACATTCCATTCACAAATAATTCGATTATGTGTACCAGTCGAGTCATGAACTATAGAAGGTTAATTCAAGAAATAATTTTGCGGACAGTGCGGGCTCCATGCTTTTTATTATGATTAAAGTGACAAGTTGCCAATGATAATAAAAATAAAATGAAGTCTTGACCTTTAGAAGGTTGATTACTATTAATTATTATCTGATAATTTCAAGTTTATATTTATGTGTAACTTTGCAAATTGGTTTCCTTATATTTCATTTGAGTTGTGTTTCAAAATTCAGATTAGGAATGAAAACAACAAGAATATTATTGGCAAAAATAAAACTGGAGTTGTGTACAACCGAGAAGGAGCATTCTTCAAGGCGAAGGCAAAGAGAAGAAGACATTTTTGAACTCGAAAAAAAGAAATTGAAACTCGATGTACAATTGAGGGAAATGGAAATTGAGAAGTTCAAACAAAGTTCATGAGTTTGCTTGTGCAAGACTTGACACAATCAGGATATTTTTGTATTTTTATCTGATAACTGTGTAAACAGTATAACAAAACATCTGAAACAATTGCATATTTATTAAATGATTATAAGGACATATCAAACAAGACATTTTTACCACCCTTCAATCATAAAATATGAAAATTATTTTTAAAATATTATGATATTCTACTGCGAATATGAGAAATAATCATCAATAAAAAACCCTTTGTGTTTGAAATGCGATCGCAGCATCATTTTCTTGAACATGAGGTGGAATATGTGGCACTTCATCCTCCTCCATAATGCGCAAAAATAATTCCAAATCTTCTGGATCAGGAGGGTCTTCTTCATTATTTTCCTTACAAATATTATGAAGGGCAGCGGTAGCAACTACTACTTCTAAGACTGTGTTAAGTTTAAGGCGACATCCATAAGCAAGTATAAGAAATCTTCTTTTCCACAATCCTATTTGCCTCTCAACAGGATTTCGAGTTCTGATATGAGACTCATTATATAACTGTTCTGCTGGTGTGATTGGATTCAACAGAGGAGTCAAGAGGTATAGCTTGAGAAAATATCCACTGTCTCCTGAAAACATTGCAAAATACATAATTAGAGACTTTTTGAAGTAGCTAATGTGAGGAATGAATGGGGGTTCAATTTTTTCATATGATTCCTTTTCAATTCTTATCATTATCTGTAACAGAATTATTGAATGATACCACTCCTTACCAACCAATGTACTGTTTGCAAACAAATTATCTTCGAATCTTTGCTTCAACCTACTGTTATTGAAAATTGTACTGTCATGACTTGAACCAGGCCATCTAACCACTAAATCCTGAATTTTCAGATTAACACTTGTTACAGTCTGCACATTGATCGAAAAATACCCGTTTCGATTCCTGAACACTTCTGCATCTTCTCCTCCTGGAAATTGATCACACTGTCGAATTTGTATTTTTTTGAAGGGAACAATTATAGATTAAGAAATTTTTTCATTTCTCAAAGAGAAGTGCACATACCTGGAGACTGAATTTTAATGTCGGTTCCATCCACTGCACCAATCACACGGGGAAAACGTGCTTTCTCGTAAAATTCAAGTTGCGTCTTATTTATTTCTTCAGCTGTTTCAGGCATCCGAATGAATCTTCTATTCAGACCTGCAAGTGCTCTTCCGACGTTATGCGTGAAACGGTTGACAAATGGACACCTCCGAAGTCCCCAATACAAGATAGGTGGCTTCCTGTAGCACACAACCGCAAAAATATCAAAAGTTGGTTCATTATTGCGACACTGTTGTTGCTGTAATCAGAAGAGCGACCTATTATATTGCCACAAATAATCTCTATTTCATTAATGATATATAAATACTACTTACAAATTGTAAGGATGCTCGATTTCGACTTCAATTTCGTTCAGTATTAAAATTGCTGTGGGCTTTGTAACTCGAAACCTTTTGAAAAACGTCAAGTCGTCAAAACTATTGTAATAGTCTGCTCGATTATAGACTCGTCTTGGAATTCCATGAATTATTACATTCAAATCATCAAGATCATCGTCTTCATCTACAATAATCGAGCGTAAAAAATCCATTTCATTCACGAGTCGATCAACAACAAATAATTGATGACACTAAAAAGTGTGGTTAGCCTAAGAGAACCTTGAACCGAGAAATTCAGCAGCTTACCTAAGCTGTGAATTAAGCCGAGCTTATGTGTCAATTGACGAACTGTGCACCGAAATATATAAATTTAAGGTTCACTTATGGTTAAGCTTAGCTTAACTTCTATTAAGTAGAACCTGTGAAAATGGCCCTAAGTAGTAAATATAAAGATGAATAGTTAATTGAATGATTAGTTATATTGAAAAATCAATAAATGTTTACTGCCATTTTGTTTTCTCTTTCATGTCGTATGTAAACCCACACATCTGTGAAGAAGAAGAAGTAACTACCTGAGGAGAAATCACGAGCACAATCAAGGAGCGAAAGGCCAACGCATAAGAAACCGGCCTGCAGGACCTTTGTACTAGTAATAGGAGTACCTATTGTGAGATGTATCAAAGTTGGGAAGAGCGATGTGATTGAAGATCGCAAACCAATTCCCTAAGGCACATATATGGAATGCTGAATCAAAGTCAAATTGATTCAGCAAACCAGTTCATCGATGTCAGTCCCATAGCCCATAGACCAAAAAGCATCCAGCGAAAAACCTACTTGAGAGCCCGTTGTGAATCCGATTTGCTGTCCATGGAAGAGAAAATAAATGTCATTCAGGACGCCAATCCCAAAAAACCAGTTTTACCGAGCTGAAACGATGCCTGTAGTTGTGGGGGAATCTGGAAACAGCATCCAGGGATGAACAGTGAGAAGTCGAGGCAACTGTCAGCAGAAAGTCCAAGCAGCGAGACAGAATGTGCTTCCGAATCCAGTACCAGGGTGGCCCAAAGAGAGCAGTAGATGAGCATTCCTTTTGTTTATCTTTCAGATAGAAAAACCTTGGATTGTGTTTAGTTTCGATTAACTTTTTCAGTTCTTTTATTTTGTAAAACTATTCATCTTCAATTATATGGATTTGAATACAAAATTAACGATGGAGCCCATCAGAAGGGAGGGGCATATGTCAGGAATATTCCCTCCAAAGCTGATCGACCCATATTCTCCTGATCAGGGTTAGCACGCTCATATGTTTATCATACTAAGTTTGTTTAAATGTGATTCAAACTCGAATTGTTTGGAATTAGATCACATCGGACAATGTGCGTTAGATATAAAAGAGTGTTGCCGGCACTACCGCGGGCATTACCATTACGATAACAAATTAGAAATTAGAGATCAGAAGTTAGAAGTTGAAACTGTACAAGAATGTAGTCCCAACTACTGAGCTGCCATTCTGGCAGTGTTGTATAGTTCTAGGTTGAGTATAGTGATTGTTGTTTATATTTATTGTTATTGAATGTTGTATGCCCAAATCCAAATCGGCACAGAGCAGGCGCAAGACAATCAAACAAATACTCCAACCCTACCTCCACCTGAGAAGGAAGAAAGTTCTAAACCAACAAATGCCTAGGCTGACTATAGGACTAATAGCGGCTGATATCAGTTTTTGTCTATTCCGTTGAACTGAACGGGCGTGTGTTAGAGAGTTCTCTAATCGTAAAACGTGTGAAATTTCGAATAAACAGTTTGAATTTTCTTGTAAGGCATTATTACCTTGAATCTGAACTGCAAAGTGAAATTGTGTGTGACTTTTAAATAAAGTGGTATGGAACCCGACCAACAGAAGGAGAGGAAACCTCCAGACAAACACGTACAACCCCTGGACAAACTTCTAGAGAACCCTAGACTCCGTAGAACAGGAAAAGGGAGAAACTCCCGAAGGCCACACCCCTACCTGAAGGAGAAGGAAAATTATTCTCCGTCCCCAAGCCCAGGGAGATCCACTTCGGAAAATATGAAGGAAAATATAAAGAAAAGTCAACTCAACTCCGAAAACCCAGGTGACAAAAGTGCTTCAAATCCAAGCAAAACCAGCAACGCGGCCAAGACATTTATTTCTAAAGTGCCTAAAGGAAAAGCACCTAATCTAAACATGGGAAAACTCGGAAACTATATTTTTCCAGAGGAAATAATCTGAGACGGCGGCGATGAAAGTAATCATATCGCCAGATATACTACCACCAGCAAAAAAGGTCAAGAACATGCACGAAAAACAAGCTGAAATAACAAGAACAAACACAGCGCAGGTGCAAACACCGACCACGACACTCCAAATCTGCACAGAGTAGGCGCAAGACAATCAAACAAATACTCCAACCCTACCTCCACCTGAGAAGGAAGAAAGTTCTAGACCAACAACCCTACCCCCAGCCATGACAAAGGGAACAGGAAAGGAAGGCGAACGAAACGGCGAGATGACAAGAAATCTCATGCCGCACACACAGGGAGAGATAAGTTCATCCACTCCCCCACCTGCCGAGCCTAGTTTGGAAACACCAGCAACAACCCTACCCCCACCAATACAGAAACAGGGTGAGATAGCGCCCAGCATGCAAGCGGGCAAAACAGAACTGAAGTCCGAAAAGCCACAAGCAACCAAAGGCGTAAACGGAAGCTGGGCGGAAGAAACCGAAGTAAGTAGAGGAACATCTTACTCGGATAAGAGCGATCGCAAAAAAAATGTCGAAAGTGCCCTACACTTTCAAAATAAATTGCGAAAATGATAATGAAAACAAACACAAAAATGAACAATGCGAAGCAGGCAGCGGCGATGAGGAAACAGACTCAGAAGACAACACTCTAACGGATCGGAGTCCGCGAGCCCGGAGAGTGATCAAACACCTCTACAAGGCAGAGTGCAAGCATTGTGAGTTGAAACATAATATGTATATCTCAATACTAGCGGGCACAGATGCCGAAGAACAAGACGAAAGCGAAACGTACGACACACTTTCGAATGGAATTCTATGGGCTAGAAAGCGGGACAGGCTAGCTCAATGGACCTTCCCAAGGCACAGGACGCACAGTCAGATGTGGAGGAAGATGGGCGGAGGCCGCGCGCCATTAAGTTTCGTTGAATTTGCTTCATCACGAGAGGCATTACAATGTTATTACTTCTCTTACCGCAGCATTCTGTTGTAGTTATTACTGCGAAGACTGTCATGTACCCTACAATTGTAAAGAAAAACATAGATTTGGAGGGACATGTCCTGGATGCCGACAGTCTCTCTCTTGCTCCAATGACATATCTGTAAAGTATGAGTCTTGCAAGAGATCTTTTCGCGGTCAGATATGTATCAACAATCACTTGCAACATCTTATTTGCGAAAAGATACACCGTTGTGAGGAATGTTTCAAAGTAATACCAATCAACAGAAAGCATACCTGCGGAGAGATCTTTTGTAAAATCTGCAACGAATAGCAACGTCAAGATCATCTTTGTTTTATACAACCCGATACTCGTACCCCTCCGTCTGGAGATTTCCTTTTCATCTTTTATGATCTTGAAACGCTTCAAGAGAAGGTTCAGGATAATGGTTCTCTTCTGCATGAACCCAATCTTCGCGTCTATTCTTAATTGAATCCTAAAAAAAGCGTTTATATGTTTGTCAATCCTGTGGCTTCAGACAAAAAATCATCGATGGTAATGATGTTATTTCAAAATTTATGGATCTTATTTCACAAATACGGAAAAAGTTCGAAACTGTTACAGTCCTTGCGCACAATGGTGGCGGTTTTGACCATCAATTCATTCTCAATTACATTTTAACCAAGTCCGATATCACTCCTGATCTCATAATGAGTGGTACCAAACTAATTTCTATGACGGTCGGCAACGTCAAATTCCTTGATTCGCTGAATTATTTTCCCATGGCCCTCTCCAAGCTCCCAAAGGCTTTTGGTTGCACCGAATTGAAGGAAGGATATTTTCCCCATCTCTTCAATACCTCCTCTCGAATATCATGATCCTGATAATGCAAAAGATGGAAGGGCTAGATAAGAGTTATTGAAATGGCATGCTGATAAGGTCGCTAAAATTATATTTCTGATTTTCAGGGAGAAATTGAGGAATATTGTATATCTGACGTCGATATTCTCACTGAATTCTGTCTGAAATTCGGAGAGTTATTGATCAGCGAGACTAACGTATGCCCATTTATGGAAGCAACCACGATTACATCAGCCTGTAACAAAGAACCTAGACGCAACTTCCTGAATCCCAACACCATTGGTATAATCCCAAAAAGAGGGTACAAATTGCTATCCAATGGATGGTTTGGGAAGAACACTGAAGGAGTATTGATATTCAGCATGCTGCAAAAGATCAGGAGGTTCGAATTGCTGGAGTTGAAGTGGATGGATATTGCGAGGACACTAGTCTTTGAATTTGAAGGCGGTTATTACCACGGGTGTCCTAATTGCTTCAAGTATCAAAGAGATGCACCCCTCAACGAAGAACCATCAGAAACACTGGATCTTAGATATGAAGCGACCATAGCTAAAAAGATAGACTCAAGTCTCTAGGCTATGATGTAATCGAAATGTGGGAGTGTTATTTCAAGATGACATCAAAGAGTTACAAAAATATGTCGAAAATCACCCATTAGTATTACAAACACCACTCATTCCTAGAGATGCATTTTACGGTGGTCGAACAGGGAGCAATTTTGAGTATTATAAGGCTCAGAATGATGAAAAAATCAAATATGTTGATGTCTGTTCCCTTTATCCCTGGTTTTATAAATACGGAAAATGCCCTGTCGGTCACCCATTGGTCTACATAGGGTCAGCATGTCCGACACTGAATTCGGTGTCAGGGCTGATTAAGTGCAAGGTGCTTCCCCCTAGAGAGTTATTTCATCCCGTTTTGTCACAGAGAATGAACAACAAAATTATGTTTGTTCTTTGTCGTGAGTGTAGACAGAATCTCAGTTCTGATTATTGCTCACATTCCGTTGGAGAACGATCAATAATAGGTGTTGAGGAAGTTCTTAAGGCCATTGAAAAGGGATACAAAGTTTTGGAAAAATATGAAATATGGGCATACGATACTGTTCAGTTTGGTAAAGATGCAGGTCTATTTACTGCTATGATGAACAAGTTTATCAAAATCAAACAAGAATCATCCGTTTGGCCATCGAATTGTCAAACTCAAACCGGAAAGATCGGTATATTGACAGATTCTTGGAACGGGAAGATATCACACTGGAATTTTCTAAGACCATTCAATCCAGGACTTAGATCATTGGCGAAACTGATACTGAATTTCTTTTGGGGAAAATTTCGGCAACGTGTGAACCAGCCCAAGACTTCGATTGTCAATCAATCGTCAGCATTTTTCAGTATGATGTCAATATATGTCAATACAGTACCCCCTGTGAACGAAGATACTCTGATTGTAAATTGGGAGTACAGAGAAGAGGCCTCTGATTCTCTGGACACACTGAACGTGGTAATAGCAGCCTTCGTTACTGCACAAGCTCGTCTCAAATTGTACAGCTATCTTGAGCAATTGGAAGAACGAATTTTATATAATGATACAGATTCCGTTATATATGTTTCCAAACCCGGGGAGTTTGATATTCCTGCCGGAGAGATTGTCGGCGATATGACCGATGAACTTGAGGAAAAAGGTCTCGATTCATATATCACGGAGTTTGTATCAGGAGGGCCCAAAAATTATAGCTATACATTGTGGTCGACGAAAGACCAGGAACATAAGACCGTCTGTGAAGTCACAGGGATATCTTTGAATTATTCAGCGTCACAGCTGATCAACTTTGACGTCATCAAAGATATGGTCTTGACGCCTTGTAATCCCATTTATATCGTGAACAAACAAATTCGGCGAACGCAGAAGCAAGAGGTAGTAACTTTGGAGTGCCATAAAAAACACGAGCTAAGGTACCTAAAAAGGAAGTTTCTCCCCGATCACAGCTCTGTACCTTTTGGGTATAAAAAATGTATATAAAGATTTGTAATGTGCAAAAACACCAGTATTTGTTACCACAATCACAGTTTGAGATGACTGACGCCAATCTGGTCTGAGACGGAGATGAACAAAATCAGTAAATATGTTGGATGAAATGTATTCACATACTAATTGTTGAGGAAAAAGGCCCAATTTCGACAAATTAATGAACCGTCTTTATAAGTTTAAAGACGGTAGTTCGTGATGTCGAAAATTTCAACGAATTAATGAATCATCTCCATTAACTTGGAAGCCTGTATTCGTGATGCTGAAAATTTCAACAAATAAATCGCCTTCATTAACTCAGAAGTCTGTATTCGTGATGTTGAAATTGAAAAGAGGCAAAATTAACAATGGAATCTGCGTTTTCTCCAATCTCTTTATGGTAATTGTTTCAAATGGTAGGCCTATTAGTTATCGATATTTAAGATTCGTCTCATATAACGATAACCATTGGGGATTCCGAAGTTTTAAGCCTTCATAACGAGGCCGTGCACACACACCTCCAGTCAAATTTGTAAAACAAATAAGACTTCCTCTTTGGTTGGCCATGGAAAATAGTGTGTTTATAGGTACATTTGCATCTGAGATTTTGTTCCATTTGGAAAAACATCGTAGATTGTGAATTCAAAGTAGTCCCCCACGCTTGTCGCGTCTATACGTCACAATGTTATCGCTCAATTATAAATATTTTGACAGGGGTTTGAGGTTATGTATACCTATATTCGGTTAGAGTTGAGTTGGGATGAGTTGGGTTGAGTTGAGTTCGGTTGAGTTGGGTTGGGATGAAAAACAGATGTACAAATAACATTTATTTATTATCATATACAGATATCATTTTCGATAGTAGAGTCTTCAATTGTTGTGAAAGTCCTTCGGCGGGGCATGGTATATCAAATAAATTCCAGCTGAATTGTCCTGCTATGACTTTCCGGGTGAATTCGTTATAGTTGTAATATGTATCTCGACGAAAGAAATATAAATGTCCATCGATGTATCTGAAGGCCGTTGTGATGTCATTCGGTATGCCTCGGAAGATGACACTCATACGGCCTCTACTTTGAATGTCATTTGGAGTATTATTGAATTTAATGTAAGATTGGCTATTAAATAGCAAATAGTTTGTTCCTGTAATCGTTTGAAATACAGCGGTGATTACCGGTTTACCAGGCAGCTGTAGCGTGTATCTGTTTCGGATGCGTAAATCCGAGAATGATGCCTCGTAGAACATATTTTTGGAGTCGTTGATGGCAATTATATTTCCTTACGCTTTTTGGTAAATATGTGAAATCGGTAGTTTCTTTATTTCCGATGGTAGATAATCAATGAGTAGTTCGGGTTCAGTGGAGATTCGCATATCATTCAAATCGAATTTCCAGAGAAATCCAATGTATAAGCGGTGATTGGGATATTCCAGAGCCGATGCCAAAAATATGAAATCTTGATATTTCACTTCACCTAGATTCTTAGTTAGCGTATTACTGTTGCGGCTGTTTTTTCGTTGTGGAGGTCTTTGCTGATGTTTGTTGTAGCTTTTGTTATGTGTTTGGCCCCGGGTCCATAGAGAGCTTCAAGACATTGTACATCGTCTGTCTCTGAAGGTCTGACATTATTCAGGGGCGCGTTCCAATACTTCAACTTTTCATCCTAATCGTTCATAAACTCGGTGGATTTCCACTTATTAACTCGTGAAAGTCGTTCCTATACTCCGGTTGATTTACTCGGATGAACAACTTTTTCACAAACTCGAGAGTCCGTGAAAAAGTAGAAATATTTCAACCGCATGCGCATTATAGTTAGAAATGATTGAAGGTTGTTAGAGGTTATGTATTATTTTCTTCAAACATCCATATCTCGATTTGAAAACAAAATGAGTATTACGACAGAAACGCATTTTTTATTAGTGGATGATAAAGGAAATGTTGTGAGGGGTGAAAATCAATATGTTCTAGTACAGAATGATGGTTTGTATACAGTGTATGTGAAGTGGGCAAATGGGGTCAATTAAGTATTTGATTTTATCATTTCAAGATGGTGATTTATTTTCAGTGGCGATTAATGATGCCAGGAAAATATTTGGACATGATTTGTTACCATTTGATCATGCAGAAGTTTCTGAAACTAAGTCCTGTTCACAGGACCATGAGCGTACTGCGTGGACAATAGAAGATACTCTTGCTCTCATCAGTGAGTACAAAAATCATGAACCACTTTTCGCAAGTTCCACTGTGAGAAATAGCAAGGTATGGCTGAGAATATAATACTGTTTCCCAACTTCTACCCGAATGTGATAGAATCGTAATTCTTGGGGATCTGAACATAAACCTTCCCCTAGACAACCTAAATGCATAATATTTTCAGAACTTTTTAGAGTCTTATGATCTGATCCAACTGGTTGATGAGCCAACCAGAATTACCGAAACAAGTCAACCTTACTTGATGTCATAATTACCTCTGCCACTGAGAATGCTCCTATTTGTGAAGTAACAAATTTGCATGATGTTTTCGACCACTGTGCTATGTCTTGTAAAATACTATGAAAAAGCTTCAGAACAATCTTTCAAATTTATAAAATACCGTGATTGGGAAATTTTTGATAAAGATGCATTCTATGTACATATTAATGATTTTAACTGGGATGTTATCTATACATTAGTCGGAGTCAACGACATGGTAGATTTTTTCACAGAAAATTTAATAACAATCTTTGACATACATTGTCCTGTTCGTGAAGCTAGAGTGTCAAAAAAAAACCTGGTCCTTGGCTAACGGAAACGATAAAAGACATGATCAAATTAAGAGATAAAGCTTATAAAAGATTCAAAAATAGTCAGAATATCGCCCATTGGAATTAATATAAAGAACTCAGGAACTATGTCAATGCAGCAATTCTCAGGGAAAAGAAGGCTCATGTCGAATTCGCGTTACGCCAAAACAACAGTAAAATAACTTGGAATCGGCTCAGAACTCTGAAAATTGTAGGTCAAAAGAACTCATATGAAATCCCTCCAGAATTGAAAAATTCTCAGGATATCAACTCACATTTTATTTCTATACCCAGTATAGATAAAACGGAGGCACAGAGTCGATTGTTGGACAAATATGCCGTAACCTTCGAATTATCATCAACTACAGAATATGAAGTCGCAGAATGTTTATATTCGATTAAATCTGAGGCCTCAGGATGCGATAATATATCAAGAAAGAACTCGTGAGCTTCCATTTGATTGAGTATTCAACGCATATTGTCAATACAGCATTGATGTCGGGTTCGTTTCCTGATCCGTGGAAGTGTGCGATGGTACTTTCACTACCCAAAGTTGCAAACGCTTCATCGTATTCGGATTCAAGGCCCATCAGTATTCTGCCTATGCTATCTAAAATTTTAGAAATTATAATGAGAAGGCAAATCTCAGACTACGTTTTTACAAAAAACATTATACCTGTGTCACAGTCAGGGTTTCGAAAGCATCATAGCACTACAACGGCTCTGGCCTGCATCACCGATGGTATTCTGATCAGCACTGACAGAAACGAGGTAACCTGTTTGGTATTGTTAGACTACAGCAAGGCCTTCGATACCCTAGATCCGTTTGTACTTGAACAAAAACTTAAACATTTTGGGTTCGGACCTGGATCTGTGGAACTGATTGCCAACTATCTGAGGAACCGATCGCAGTATGTTGTAGTTGGAGACCAGATATCTGAGGTACAACATCGAAATCTTGGTGTACCTCAGGGCTCTATTCTCGGCCCGCTATTGTTTTCAATTTATATTTCAGATTTCGTTGAATTTATGAAGTACTGTCAGGTACATCAATACGCGGACAACACACAGCTGTACCTTAGTTTCCAAATAGAAAACGTTAAAGTTGCCATGGAACAAATCAATGAAGATCTTGCGCTATTGTATAATGTATCATCCGCACATAATCTGAAACTAAATGCCAGTAAATCGAAACTCTTGACATTTGGACCCAAAAAAAAGAAACTTACCTTCGTGCAACGAAATAACACAAATATAGCAGGTGATGCACTACCAGTTGTGAAGGAATGTAAAAACTTAGGATTATGGCTAGATAGCGACATGAGATACACAAAGCATGTTAACACATTCAGTGCGCATGACCCCGATATGGGCCGCAACCGTCACTCTCCAGGTGCGCGTGGCCCCGATTGGTACCGCAGTCACCCTTTCATAACATGAAGCAGTACGGGCTAAGCATCGTTGCGAACCGGATGTATTTTTGTCAGCGTGTAGATTACGCATCGGGAATAGACAGTGTTTGCATAGTTTCAAGTTTTTCAGTCTTGTGATAGTTCAAGATGGCCGACAATGAGCAGGGACCCTCAACTTCAAAGAAACCTAAATTAGTGTTGAAAAATCCCAGAAAACTCACAGAAGAAGAACTTTATTCTGTTTTAATGGCATCTAGTGATGAGGATGATGAACTATTACGTGAAATAGGACAATTGAGTGGAATTGATGTTCATCTGGAGCAAGGTGATTTTGATTCCGAAGAGGATTCTTCGGACGAACATAACAGAGGTAATATTTTCGATTTCCTACGTTCTGAACCAAATATATATTTGAACATTAGCTCAATAGATACATTTCTAGATGTGAAACAAGAAACGCAGGATGAAGTTGCAAACAGCCGTTCGGAAATAGTTCCTGGCGTCATTTACCAAGGTCCCGTCGGAGGTTCGTATTTTCGATTGTACTAATATGTTAGGCTAAAACATTTTTTTGTGAGGTTCGGTTGACGGCATGACTATTAGTCCAAACTGGAATGATATTCCTTCTTGTACGAAAATATTTCCTTTTTCAAAAAATAATCAACTTTTAGTACCAATTCCTGGCAACAATAAACCGGTGGACTATTTTCGCATGATATTCGACGATGAAATACCTATTTTGATGGTAAATGAAACAAATCATCGAGCTGAAAATGTATTTTGTTCCGAGGGCATTAGTGAGAAATCAAGAATATCAAGATGGAAGCCTGTTAAATCTGAAGAAATGTTGAAATTTATTGCGTTAGTTCTTCATACAGGATCAATAAGGATGAATAGGCTGTAGGATTACTGGAAAAACCACCCGCTTTATTATATGAAGTGTTTTTCTGCATTCATGAGCCGCGACCGATTCCTAATAATTATGCAATGTTTACATTTTTCCAGAAACAGACCTGATACAGCAAATCCGACAGATAGGTTGTACAAAATACGGCCTATTGTGGATTTTTTTAATAATGAAATGGCAACAATATATTATCCTGGCAAAAACTTATCTCTTGATGAATCCATGGTATTGTGGCGTGGACGGTTGATTTTCCTCCAATACATAGAAAATAAGCGGCATAAATACGGTATCAAGCTGTATATGCTAACAGAACCAACCGGAATGAATAAAATCAATGATATATACGGGGTCACTAGATGACAGTTGTGGAAAAGGCCATACAACCAAAGTTGTGTTCGTTCAATTTATTAGAAGGTCATCTCGATTCGGGCCATTCCGTCTATATGGATAATTTCTACAATTCGTTTGAATTGGCCAGGCAGCTTACTACTCGTGGTACCTATTGCACTGGTACACTCAACGCCAAAAGAAGAAACAACCCTAAAGACGTCATAGAAAAAAAACTAAAAAAAGGAGAATCTCTTACCAGATATTCTGAAAATATTATGGTGGGAAAGTGGAAGGATAAGAGAGATGTTTTGTACATTTCTACTGAGTACGGTGGAGAAATGGTAGAGCATATTGACAAGAGAAATCGTAATCGAGAAAAACCGGCTGCGATTTTGCATTACAATATGAACATGGGAGGTGTCGACAGGCAAGATCAGCTAAACTCCTACTACCCCTGTAACAGAAAGACGCTCAGGTGGTACAAAAAGTTGGGTATTCATTATATACAAATGATGCTGCTAAATTTATTTTTCCTGCATAGACAATTCTCCGGTTGCAGGATGTCGTTGTACGAATTCAGAAATTCAATTTTATGCAGTCTCTTGCATATAAGTACGCCCATGGAAAGTTGTGAGTAGTCTTTTAATCTGGGCTCCTGATAATACATCAAATAACTAAGAAACAACAGTGAAATGAAAATATCGAAAGCGACAAAAGTGCGGAAGTGATATCCTAGACTTTATTCATCGAAAAATCAAAAGAAGAAACATGGTTATTACAAGAGAAATCCGCGAAGAAATAGAAACTGTAGTGAATCAAGCGGTGAGCAAAATCATAAAAAGCGATTCTCTTATCAGCCAAATAGTAAATAAAGTCACTGAAGCAATAGCAAGAACGATAGATCAGAAACTATCGAAGGTCGAATCCACAGTGGCGGAGATTAAACAGAATCACGTTAAAATGTACGAAAATTTCGAGAATAAGTTCAAACTTCTCGAGAATGAGATAAGAACTGTTAAAGATGAGAAAACTAAAATGGAAGATAAAATGGACCAAATGGACCAAGCAACCAGGTCTTGTAACTTGAGAATATTTAGTCTCAAAGAAAAACCTAATGAAGATACAAGGGAAGAACTCAAAAAAATTCTCAACACAAAAATGTCCTTGAACCTTTCAGACAAGGACATATCTATATGCTACAGAATTGGCAGGAAAGAAGAAAATAAAACAAGAGGTATATTTTTGAAGCTAAATAACCTAGTATGTAAACAAACAATTTACGAGAAGAAAAAGCTGCTCAAAGGAACAGGAATCGTTTTGAGGGAGGACCTAACAGTGATGAGAGTGAGACAACTAAATACAGCTATTGAGAGATTTGGACCAATCACGGAAAAATCTATGTTAGCCTAAACAATAACGTGAAAATCATTAGGAATAGGGAAGACTTCAACAACATTATACAGTAATGGAATGTAAGTTAAGATACTACTATAGTCTGTAAAGATGTTCCTACAAATTACCCCATAAATCACATGAACAGATATAAACTAAATTTTGATATTTCTTCACATTCATAATTATAAAAATTGTTGTTTTTTGTTTTTTATTTTGTTTCAATTTTTACTTTTTATTTAAACTACAGGAGTTTTCAAATTTCAAACTATGATAGATTTCTTGTATGTACTAGATAGTAATGTTGAAATCGATACAAAAATATATGATAACCTTAAAGTTTTCACACAGGGGAGAGCAGATGGTAACAGGTATGGTATAGGAATCATTCACCTGAATATTAGAAGTTTAAAAAAACATTATGACGAATTATTAGTTTACGTTGAAATGGCAAAGGATTACTTAGACATAATTGTATTATCAGAAACCGGTAATATTACAAACATTGGTGATTTCTCGATTCCCAATTATAATACATATTATAACGAATCCATAATAAATAAATGTGATGGTGTTATAATCTACAGCAAAAATACTATAACAGCAGAAATAAAAAATTGTACGTTCGAATGAGAACAACTTTCTTAGATTAACCTACTCAACAGAGAAATTACCGAAAAAAACCACAATAGGTTTGACAGCATATTACAGACCTCCCTCAACAGATTCAAAAAAATATATGGAGAATTTAGAGACGTACTTGAATAACATAGAGAAACAAAACATTGAGGTTTATATAGGAGATATTAATATCGATATCTCAAAAAAGGAATCATATGACACCAACAATTACCTGAATATATTGAATTCAAATGGTTTCCAGTCATACATAAATAAACCTACAAGAGTAACGTTAAATACAAAATCGACAATAGATCATATTTTCATTAAATTGCAAAATAACCTAAAAAGTGAACTAGAAATCGAACCTATAATATTTCAAACCGACATGACAGACCACTACGCGCCTTTTGTATACATATCCTTACCTGAAAAGCCAACAGGTAAAATAGTTAACGAAATCAGAGTAACAAACACAAATTATGAAAAATTTTAAAAACTGCAAATATCATACCAAAATTCACGATAATCTGAAAACATACATAAACAAATCAACTGAATTTAAAAATATCAAATACAGAAAATTAAGAAAAATTAAACCTTGGATCACAAAATCTATCGAGCACAGAGATCACCTAAAAAAGAATTTAAATAAACATTACTCCAATAACGCAGGAAGGAAATACTGAATATTATCAGCACAAAATTACAGAAGCGGGAAATCAATGTAAAAAAATATGGAATTCATAAATGATTTAACAGGTCATAACACAAAATCAAATACACAACTAGAAAACATACCGATAAAGGATGAAAATGGGAGTATAATAAAAAATAATAAAGAGAAAGCAGATATTTTCAATAACTTTTTCACTAACTTAGGTATAAACATGTCAAATAAACTACCAAAGATGAACCGACAACAAAAAAATCCAGATATTGATAAAATCGACTCCACCATCTTTCTCACACCAGTATCACAGAACGAAATCACCATCCACATTTCGAATCTCAAAAACAAGTGCTCGGCTGGTCCAGATAACCTAAATGTAAAAACTATAAAAAACATTCATGAATACATCACACCCCCTTTGGTTCATATCATCAATTTATGTTTATCAAGCGGAAAAATTCCACAGCAATGGAAAGAATCAATCATCACTCCTATTTTCAAGTCAGGTAAACGTGACCAACTAAATAACTATAGGCCTATATCCGTTATTAATAATCTAGCAAAAATATTTGAACAAGTGCTTAAAAAAAGATTAATGGATTTTTTCCGCAAATACGATATTATTACAGACAGACAATATGGTTTCATTCAGAATTCAAACACCGAAAATGCAGTGACGGACTTTCTGGAACAAGCAGTCAGGGCTTTGGACGAATCATCAAAATGTGTAGCAGTATTTTTAGACCTCGCCAAAGCCTTTGACACAGTTTCATGAAATATTACTCAATAAACTAAGCCATTACGGCATTCGTGGTTCACCACTCGAAGTTATGTCAAACTACCTAACTGATAGGGTTCAGAGAGTGAAAATTGCAAACGAAATAAGTTCAGACTCAAAAATAAAAAATAGGGTTCCACAAGGAACAGAGTTATCCAATACTGTTTCTGGTATACATAAACAGTATTGCAAGAATAGCGGGCTTAGAGGGACACCTTATAAGTTATGCTGATGACACAGCCCTCATTTTCACAGGAAAAAAATGGGAAGACGTCAAACGTAGTGCTGAAACAGATCTACAAAAGATTCACATATGGTTGAACTTGAATAAGCTTACATTGAATATTGAGAAGACAAAATTCGTGGCGTTTACGCCAAATATTGTGAAACAACCAGAAAACTTGTCTTTGAAATAACACTCTATGCACTGCAAAAACAATAACCCATGCATATGCCCTATGATAGAGGAAGTAACATCAATAAAATACCTCGGAGTTATCATAGACCAACATATAAGATGGACAGACCACATAATGCATGTCAACAAACGCCTAAGAGCCCTGATTCATAATTTCTATACCCTGAGAGACATTTTGACAACTAAAAACCTCCTGATGTTATACACCTCTTTAGCCGAATCAATCTTATCCTACTGCATCACAATATGGGGCGGGGCTTTCAATACCACTCTTAATATCTTACAAACAACACAAAACACAATCCTAAAAATTATCTTGAAAAAAAACAAACGTTACTCTACTGATATCATCTACCAGGAAACAAAAATATTGAATATCAAACTACTTTTCTCCCACCAATGTTCAAAAAAAATGTACACAAATCATAAAAATTTCCACCAAATAAAAAATAGAATAACCAGATCAAATGCAAATATGAATCTCAACACACAATTGTTCAAAAAAACCTTAACACAAAGATCTTATTTCTTCTTCGGACCTAAATTTTTCAATGCCATACCAACCGCTCTAAGAAAAATTTCAAACCAGAAAAAATATAATATTGAAACAAAACAGTATATTTTAAAAAATCCAAAGATATTTTACGATATATTGAAATCAACATCTACTTGACAAAAAAAATAAAAAATAATAATAATAATACCTGCCTACCTTTCTGCACCATCTGCTTAACACTATAAAACCTCTACAAAAAGTATTTTTCGAATTATGAAAACTTCAACAAATATATTTTAAATCTATAATCTACTCACAGACTTAACATGATAAATACAAAATGTACGTTGAACTTATAAAGTCCTCAGATCGAGCATAGAGCAAGACAGGCAAAATTTGCCTAGGCTCATTATGCTCTAACTGGGATCTTATTTTAGATACAATTTATAACACCTGTAATGTACTTTATCGAAAGCAATAAAATTTGATTTGATTTGATGATTTGATATACAGGAAGAAGGCACGAGATGGACGAACACGCCCGTAAGAAGAGATGAGTCAAAACACGTCTTGACGAAAATTGAATCAAAAGCAAAGGACGGGCGCATAAACAGGAAGCGGTGTAGAGCATATTCTACAAAAAAAAAATACGAAAACGCACACTGTACCACTGTGAGAAATGTCGGTGATTGTTTTGCCAGTGCGCATGAATGATATCGTTATTTTTGTCGATCAGTTTATTGTATTATAAAACTCACAAGAAATATGTTTGTTTTAGATTTTTGACAATTTATTTATACTCTTTTTTCATACAAACGTATGTCCATTAGTCCATTTTCACAATAAATCTGATGTTTGATTACCACCTTTATTTTATATTTCCAAATATAAATTATCAAGAACGCGACCCCGATTGGGGCCGGTCAGCAATGCGCGAGAAATTTTTGGCCAGATGCGCGCGACCCCGATAGGGGCCATGTACTAAAATTGAATAAAACACACTGTATGTGAACTTAAAATGAGAAATTGTCAATCTTGATACCAAAACCAGCAATAATTTAGAAAAAAACGTTGCCGCTCCTGGGATGCGACACGCTCGAAAAGTTGCAGTGAATGTGTTTCATTTAAGTAAAATATCTTAGGAGTTTATACTCGCAAAGAAATATGCTTAGTAACAATCTTAAACTCCATATATGTGAATCACTGATCATATCTAAGCTCTCATACTGTGATTGCATATATGGCCCGGCGCTTCTGAAACAAGATCAAATGCGTTTGCAAAGGATACAAAATTCGTGCACTAGGTATTCGTAAGTTTGATGCGATTAGCCAGTCATTTCTAGATACAAAGAAACTTAAACTTCCATTGCTACGCAAACTCCATTTTTTAACACTTATTCATAAGACCTCAAGTACCCAGAAGCCTTCGTACTTGATGGATAAACTAAAACGCTTCGAAAATATTAATGATTTTCCAACAAGGAACAGGCGTCTGCTAGTAAAATTCAGCCACGCAAACTCT